>OZ020189.1:85923057-86230490 GCA_963971165.1 Philopedon plagiatum
GAGAGGAAATATTTTTTTTCTGTAGCAGCATAGTCAAGCAGAACTTCTAAAGGCAGCAATCATGATTGAGGAGAAATACATGAGGAAGAACACAAGGTGTCCTGAATCACTTAAGAGATAATTCTTATGAAAACAAAAACTAAGATCCCAAATCTTGGAGGACCATTTTCAGCCGCGCTTGGGTCAGAAATTAAGTCATTTTTCTAGATTTATTTACAAGGACGAAAACGTTTATGTTAATCAGTTTAATTTCACTTGTCTTAAACATATGTTCGTTAACTTTATCGTACACTTTTCTTATAAAAAAACATTTTGGTCACGAAATTACCTATGAACTAAAACGAAATTATCATATTGTTCAGCGGAATTTATTTTAATATTATTATTATTATTCAATACACTTATTCAAATTATCACGAATATACCTTAGATTGCCTTAATTTTTTTTGTAATTATTTTCTTCCACATACAGAATTCACAATCCCTAATAAGTTTTTTAAAAAGAAATTTGAGAAAAAGTTACATAGTATTTTTTTGTTTCTTTTTATATATATTTTGTGCGATTTTTGCATTTTTCATGAATTCGACTCACAAATCACGAAAAATGTTTTTAATTTTATTATTGTGCATAAACACAAAAATAACATCAAATCAACCTTTCTTACTTAGTAGCTACCTTTCAACCAGGCTTTAAAAAAATTGTACAACTAGGTTGCCACGTTCAGATTCACTAAGAATGGATTTCTGATTTAAATTAAGATCTTCTAGTTGACCAGTTATATTTTGACAAGTTTTTGTCCTGTGATTGTTAATAAGTCGCATGGACGTAACTAGGGGATGTCTTGGGGGGGGGGGGGGGGGAGGTGTGCTAAACCCCCCGAAATATTGCCACCTATCTGAACTATAGGGGGGTTCCAGCCTCCTATAAACAGAAGCGGTAAGGTGGTAAATTTTACGGAATGCTAGGCCAGCCGCAAGTCGGGAGTGGTCGTGCGGTTCAAGTACAATAAACCGTAAAATATGAGGGCGCCAGTAACCTAAGAAAATACCCGATTCCGTCAGAGATTTAGTACCCGGTTACAAGGTACCTAAAGCTTACCAAATATAGCAAAGTTCTTCTTGTATTAGCCAAAAAAAAATGCAGACATACTTCAGTTTAAATTGAATATTTAATTTGTTGCTTTAAGTTATAGGGCACATACGTACATCGCAAAAATATATAATTAGAACCAATAAAATCAATACAACTGTGACGAATTCCGAACCTTCGCAATATTATTGCCAATAAAGGTAAAGTTGTCCCTTATTCATCGCTTAATATTATATTCAATATAAAAAAGAATAATCAGTAGTACCATTCGTGATCACGGCCGGTTTACATAGTACATCAGTACCAATAATTAGAAATTACCAACATAGTTAGGCATGTACCCAAAATAAGCTAAATAATAAACTTAAATGTGCCGCAGAACCCAAATGTCTTTTCCCTGTTTTTTTCTTTTTTAAATACCCATTAATTACTTTACTTTACACTATTATCGAATAATACACCTGACACAATCTAATAATGTTACTCTTACCGAATTATGTAAATAATAAAATATTTAATTCGAACAATACACCCCTGTCTTTATATTTCAATTAGCACATTTTTAACTTGAATAGTTAACTACATTAATAATTTTTTGGGGAGCGCCATAATATACATTCGGGACAGTACAGACGGAAGTTACTTGGGTGCCTGGGATGTGTTCATCAAGAACAACAAAAGAGGGTCATATTACCTCCGATGGTAGCAGCTACGGGAAGAACCAACAGCACACCACAGTCGACACCAAACACCATAGGAAGAAGGAGTGGGACTGTTACCAAAGATGAACCCCCACCAAGGTGGAACGCCTTTACAAAGTGAACTTCGGGAGAAAATAACCCCGGGGAAAACCCTAAAATGTGCGAAAAACGGTTTTACAAATTATAGAAGAGAGGTTTTAGTTTTCTTGCTCTCTTTTTGTTTTGTTTTTATTATCATATTATTATTATTATCATTATTATTATTATTATTATTATTATTATTATTATTATTATTATTATTATCGTTATTATTATTATCATTTTCAGCTAAATATTTGGTTATTCAAATTAAAATTAATCACTAGAACATTTAACCAAAACAATTACACATATTTTTTTCTCTTCATACTTACACACCATCTTGTGTGGTTATCGAGTGGTTGGTATGTGTGAAGCTGGAGGGTTAAAATCCACTGAAGTAGAGGGAGGTTTTAGAAGTAGATGGTGGTTGGTTTTCCCATCTAAAAGAAAATTAATCCATCTAAGCAATTTTGCGCGCATTTCGCATGAAATAACGGGAAAACTATGAATACATTAAACAAGGAAAAAAAAACGTAACGACTTACTTGACTTCCACGCTGACTTGGAAAATCTGCTCTTGGATCCAGCATTTCAAGCTGAGTAGTGCGTAAAACGACAAAACGAACCGAAACTCACACTACACTAATACTTTCTAGGCAATTTATCCCTTAAAACTGAAGGAGGCAAGAAAAAATCCCAATAGTTCCAGAAAGTAGCAGCAGTTCTTCTATCTCGAGCGCGGTCAAGGAGAAAAATGGTCGATACACCGTTCCCTTCGTACGGTAGTACCCAGAAAGGTACAAATGCTATGGCGGGAAAATAATCCAATCGTGAATCACCAAAGAAGACCCATCGAGTAAAATTGAATCCACCAAAACATGCAGCATCCCCAGAAGTAAACGTTTACATCAATATTTTCTTGAATGTCCCTATAAGTAGCCGTCAATTAATTTTTTAAATTAACGATATTTTCAAATAAATGTCAAACATTACGTTAGCCATCCATCATACCGACAGTAATATTGGAGGGGATAACAATTTTAGTATTCACCTTTGGAATGAACGAAGTCATTGAACCCATCCTAGACAGCCGTACTGAAAACTTAAACGCAGCCAAAAGAAACGTTTAACAAAATCATGTCGATTCTTGGAATTGATCATCTATTGATTTTTCAGGCGTCGCGTCGTTGCGGTACGAAATTTGCCGGCGCAGGATCTGGTCGTACGAACTGCAGTATTCCTGTACTACCCAAGGCAGGAGTTTGCTTAGCCGGGCAATTTCAATACGATGGCGTTCTCTCCATATACGTGAAATTGCAGGACCGTAATGAATGCAAGAAATTCTTATTTAATTTTTAATACCGCAAAACTGCTAATCGTACAAATACGTCTAATCAAAAGCGTATAAAAAAAATATATTATCCTACTACATGTACCAATATGCAATACATACAATATATACAGTAAATAAGTCCTGGCAAATTTGGACCGTTACAATATTAATTAGTTAGTTTTAGCTCTGTCAGCAGCAATTTGACCTAAAAGCCCCCGAGTAGCCCCCCCAAAAAAACAATGCTACCCACGTTTATGAATTAAGTCGTCATTAAAAACGTATGAACTATTCTGATACTTGAGCGATTTGCTTGGTTTTCAAATGATTTTCATCTTGGAATGGGTTGCTAGAATGCATTTAGTTCTATTATTGTCGAAAAAACGTACTAAAATTGTCCTTTTCTTTACAGATTTGCGAAAAACTCAGAAACAAATTCATAGTATAAAACTTAGTTGTCTTATTCTTACACAGTTTAAAACTTTTGATTGTCAAATTAGACCGGACTAGCGTTGGAGAATCTGGCCGTTAATGTTTAAGAGAAAAAGAAATTAAGTTTCCTAGTAAACTCTTACAATAAAATTAATGTTGCATCAAAGCAGCATGGCTTTTAAAAGAGTCATTTATACACGGTGTTGTGAAATTCACTGCATATATTGAAATCGGTAAATACTGGTATGAACTCAGATTGAAGAAAAATAATCATAAATGGCGCTTCGCAATAATAAGCTGGTAATCGCCCCTAAACTTTCTCTAACCGACGGTACCCGGCACTGGCAAGAAACACATAGTACCAATAAGTTGCGAATTCTATCAATAAGTTTTTCTATGCTACAAGTCAGCATAAGAAATAATGTTTGTGTTACCTTTAAAGTAAAACCCCGTTAAAATTCACTTCTGAAAATATTTTAGGTTAACAAATACGCAGTAACAACACAGTACTTACAGTATTAATTCAAAAAGAGCACTCGACTAATAATTAAAATTAACAAAGATTCCACGCTTATTGCCACTATCCGCACTACTAAAATCGAAAACTAATGTTTTAGTTACTTTTAGAGTAAAATCTCTGTAAAATACACTTTCTGTAGAAAGATTTTAGATATTACCAAAGAACATAGAATAGGTTTGTCAGGTTTTACGTTAAACTTATACAACACTAACAAAACAGTAGGTATAGCCATTAATGTAAAAAACGGTCTACTAACTAATTAAAACACAATGTTTTAAAAAATCCACGGTATTTTTTTACTATTAGCACTATTGAAAAACTAAAAAGTTATTTATTTATTAAACAACACGACTCTTGCGGTCCGCCAAGTTATTTGACATACATAGGTATTATCACAGATCCATTATCTAATTGTTTCAAATATTTTTACTCCTGACGTAACAAAAGATAGGCAACCCAAAAAAACTACGAACTGTTATTAGTGTTGCATAAGAGATAGGAAAAAAGTTGTGTGGAAATAGTAGCAGCGTTCAGCAATTCAATCTTTATATCGTTTTTTTTTCGCCAATTTTTCAATTCTCATTTTTATGAAGCAAAAACAAACTTCCTGCGACTAGCGTTGAAATATCTAAATGTCTACTATACTTTTACCCCTGACTGTTTTTTTGTTTATTTCAACGTACCTTCACTACTGCTTAGGCATACATTTGTATAGTTATACAAACACGCGCGCTAATTATGAATGATATCAATATTTTTTCTTTAGAAGTTAGTATATAATAATGTGGTTTCTTTTTGTTTTGCTACCTAGAAAATGGTCTTCGTCAATCCGTTCTTAACTAATATTTTACTCAGTTTTATCTAGTTTGTGCTTTGATTATAGTGTTTCTTAAATTAGCCTAATAGGCTTGTAAACTAAATTAAATTTAACACTAATAATATTTACGTTTTATGTAGCATTTGCGGGTGCAAGAAAGCGGTTTAGATACATCTCGACTTTAGAAAAACTCATTTAGGGGATCTTTTCAAAAAAATCGGTAAGTTGCGATAACGTTCTTGACAAAAGGGCAAATAACAAATTTCTGAACGTGCTGTGTGAACCAGAATAATTTTTTTTTTGACAAATACTGCAATGAAAGAATTTTGGTTATAATTTTAAAACACTATGTAATTGTGCTCAATTAATGTTTTTGGTTTTGATTTTTAACCTTTTTTTTAGCAGAAAGTTTAAGCTAGTAACATAATATAGGGTAAGTCACAACTTTTTGTGTTGCCGGTATAACATAGCCTGTTAGTAGGTATATTTGGCCGGTGCAGATTGCGCCCCCACCACTTTTTTGATTGGTCGACCCCTCCCACCCAAGCCACGCCCCAAGGACCGGATTGGTCGACCCCACCCAAGCACCGCCTCCAAGCACCGGATTGGCCGACCCCCCACCCAAGTCCCGCCTCCAAGCATCTGATTGGTCGACCCCCACCTAAACTCCGCCTTCAAGCATCTGACCCCTTCCAGCTAGGCGCGCCCTAATTTCCCACTCCAAACTACGCATAGGAGGGGTGTGAGAGAAGGGATCGTAGCCTAGGAGCATTCGTGTATTAGTCGCGTCTTTAGTACTACTGCAGCGCTGTCACAAGATACTAATAATATTTAGTGTTATGGAGGTGTGCGGTATTTGCAATTCTGAAATTAGTATATTCTTTCATAAAGCTATAAACTTAGCGAGACTGCATTTATTAGAAGAATACGCAGAGCTTCAACATCAATACTTTGAAGATCGTACGAGTTTTAAATATTGGGAAGATTATTACGCATACTATTTTAATAATTATCGTGTGAATTTTCAAAAGTGTATTAATGGAATTATGATGTGTGACACATTTACCGAACGATCTGTGTGTATTAATGTTATTGTAGACCAGCTACATCGTTTGGGATATGGAGAACTATTTCCAGTAACACTTGTTCAAGAATTCTTGAGCAAAGAAAAGGCGATTGAAGAAGTAAATGATGACTTAAATTGTTTTATAGTTAACAAGTTTTTTAATAAATTTTAATGACTTTTAAAAACAGTGCTAAATATGTGTAATTACTGTGCCACCTTTGGTGATATATACAATTTTAGTTTTCATCGAAAATTAAAAAAGACTATTAATATAGCTAAATATGTATCGTTAAGAACAATTTCTCACAGCATAGTTCATGAAGAATTGTATGTATTATGTAGAACTCAATCTCGAAAGGTATGTGAGCATTCAGTAATAGAAGGTAGATTACACACAACCGCTCAGGGTAATAGTCTTGATGTATTATGTGCTGCAACAGGGATTATTAGTTTTAATTATATCACTAAACCAATTTACATTGAAATGTTAGTGATTATTCCATAAAATTGGCTAATGATGGTCTGCGATATTTTACCCCCTCCCTCAACTGTGAAAAGGTAGGGGGGAACGGTAGGGGGAAAAGATATATAATATATTGATTGAAAGGAAGCTTTATATTTCAGTTGTACCTTAAACTTCTAAAGAGTCTTTAGCTTAAATAAAATGGATAATTATATTTACGATGAAATACTTGAAAAGCTAGAAATATCAGATTTGTTGAAGCTTTATGAATGCTCTGCAACTAATTTATTAGTAGTTGACTATCTTAATAGAAGACTTATTGATTGGAAGCGTATATCCAAATTTGAATGGCTGTCTGAAAAATTTATGGAAGAATTTCAAGACATTGTTAAGTGGGAGAGAATTTCTCATAGTCAAAAACTATCTGAAGAGTTCATAAGAAAATTTCAAGATAAAGTTAACTGGAAATGGATATCTGCATATCAGAAACTAAGTGAAGGGTTTATAGAAGAATTCCAAGACAAAGTTAATTGGAAACGGATTTCCCGTTCTCAAAATTTGTCTGAATATTTTATAAGGAAGTTTCAAGATAGTGTAAACTGGAAATGGATCTCTCTTTGTCAAAATAAATATCAAGGTTTGTCTGAAAAGTTTATAGAAGAATTTCAAAACAGAGTTGACTGGGAATGGCTTTCTCCTTGTCAAAATCTATCTGAAGACTTCATAAGAAAATTTAAAAAGAGGGTTAATTGGAAATGGATCTCTGCTAATCAAAACCTTACTGAAAAGTTTATAGAAGAATTTCAAGATATAGTTGACTTGAATTATTTATTATTTTGTTTATTGTTTATATCAATATTGTAAAACTATGTTTTCATTTAAGTGAAAAGTATCTGGTTAATAAACCACCTTAATACAATTTATTATGTTTTATTTATCATCCATTAAAAAATGATTATACAAATTAAAAACATTACTTAAGGCGCAGATGCAATAATCTTTTGCATGATAAAAGCAATGTGGTTGATCAGCTTGTATAGTTGGATGATTATCCAAATCAGTAACAGGTTTGTGACTATATTTGCGAATGATGTCAGCCTTCTCCGTTCCTTTTACGTACACCAAAACACTTTTGAGTGTTAAATATTTAATACTATCGGAAAATTTGTGTAGCGGTGTAAATCCTTCGTTCCATGGAATGCAGTGATGGTTTTTCATCACCCATATAACCTGTTTATGCAAACCTGGTGGTAGTAGATTCATTTGAAATGGTCGCTTAAAAATATAATGTGTGATATGATGTCCATCATATGCTGCTAGCTCATTTGTAATAAACTCATTATTTTCTATTTTAAATCCTTGAATATCAATAACAGTATTCATAGTTAAGTCTTCAAATACTTAAGCTTTCTAAACATCCTTCTTCTTAAACAACAGCTATCAATTAATTGCTTTAGTTTATTTAATTCTTTAATGTGTTGGGCTAAGAGTTTTGAATATTGCGTGTTCATAACTATCTACCGAATACTAAACATCGTATATGAAATAAACGTATTATATAGATATAATTGCGCATGCCTATTAAAGCTGTTTAACACTTTTGGTTAGTGGATTATAACTAAATATTTTATCATGTAACACAAGACAGTAAGCAGAAACATCATCTTGAAGGTCACTGTGTAATTGAAATTCTACTCTCATAACAATTGGACCACTTTCAATTGAATCTTTTTGATGTGAACAGTCAATATAGGTGATAGGTGCATAATCTTTAAATTCCTCTGGGGAAAAATGGTTCGGGTGATAGACCATAGTATGATTTTTGAAATTGTGAAAACATATCATATAATAATGAATACTTATTTTTATCAAAGTCTAAAAAAAGGTCATTATATGGATACCTTTCTGAATTTAAATATACTTTAATGTTTCGTAATTTAATATCAGTAAATCTGCTCATATCTGTTGTAACTTTATCTCGTAAATTGTTTTGAAAACATAGTGCTACATGCCGAGGTGTATTCACCTTAGTCGAAGTTCTGATAGGCCAGTTGTGACGACTTGTTTTTGTTAATTCCGGATATTCTATTAATTCCCAACTTCTAAATGAAATTAATATGTTTGTATTTCTATCAATAAGTTTCGTAAGAGCTAATTCTTGTGGGATAGCTACTGATATGTGAGGCACATTCCAAATTAGTTTGGTGAGTTCAATTTTGGGATTTTCATTCCCATTGGAATTTATTGTAGCATTTTTGTCCGAATCGTCTCGAATTTAAATAAGTTATTGTTTTGAATTCAATATTATTTTTTTATAATCTTCAAAAAACCCATTAAAAATTTAAGTGGGATACAAACGCTAAATAACCTTGTAGCAGAATCGACTATCTTGGAAACTTCTCCCGGAAACCAGCCGGCATTTTTTAATTTGTTGCACACGTTTTTAGTATACGATAAATATCCTTTCATTGTTGAAGTTAAACAAACATCTCTAACCGAGTCTACAATAACACCATTTAACTGAAAACATATTTCTTTAAAAAGAAAAGCTATCCCGTTATTAACAAGTTTTAATGTTTTTGAAAGTTTCCCATCTTCTTTAGTTAATTTACCCTCTAGGTGAAGAAAGCTTTCGGAAGGAAGCGTGTATTTTTCTACTTCATGAATAGGAATGATAATTTCATCATTATTCCCCAATTTTGATGGCAAATATGGTTCGTAAGCATGAAATTCTGAATGTATGATTGAATTGTCTATGTTAATATTTTGTGATACATTTAGGATATCCATGTTATACTAAAATCTTTAAACCCAGAGATTTAAGAAAAATTTTGTTTTCGCGTGTTATCCGTTGTGTGTTTGGCTTTCTACTAATCTTAAATTTTAAATGTTTGTTCTTCTTATACCTCTTACCATTATTGTTTTTGAATAATTTATCACATTCTAAGACATTCCTATTATATAGTATAACCATAATAGTTGTTTTATATGTAATCTAATTGTAACAATTTCGTTTCGAAAATTAACAAGTTTTAAGTTTTGATCTATTATTTTTACAGTAGTTTTATCTATTACGTTAACAGTAACAGGAAAATGAATAATATTTTGAGGACTTTCTATAATTTTAAAGCCTGGACTAACATTAGGAAAGAATTCATGAATAATATGCACAGGCTTTCCGTTCAGATAGGATCCTTCAGCGATACTGCAATCAATACATAAAGAATTGACTTTTATAATCTCTGCGGGGTTTTCTGATATTCTTGGATTTCCATCACCAGGAATCGTACCCTCTTGAAACCCTAAAAGTGTACCTATTGTTCCCTCCTTGAAAATAATATCTGTAGTGGATTTAATCAATGATTTTAGTGTGTTCTTATTTGCATAAAGATGAAATGAAATACCTTTCTTTCAAACTGGTTTTGTAAATATTTATTAATATCATCTATTTCATAACTTCCTGGTGGAATTTGTAAAAACTCATTATTTTTTCCAAAATAAACTTTATTATTTGGTTCATCTATATTTGGTATGGCATTAAAAGTTTCAAAATTTGTGAGTCCGACAACATATGAGGAGTTAGAATCTAAGTAGAGGATGAAATACTGACTGTAATACAGCGGAATCGCCAGAAAGAGCAATAGTAAACGACATGATGGTTTCGAGTGGAATAAAATATAAACATAATTACACATTATTATAAATAAATTGTAAACATAACTGACCGCATGTAAAAGCGTCAAAAGACTGATATCTATTGTAGTTGTATTTTACGTTATTATGGCTACCATCGCTATAATATAAGTTATAACTTCCTTTGGTAGTCTAAGGTTACCGAAACTATCAAAGTAAGTTATATGTTTATTTCTTTTAATATAGGCTGTCCAATGTGTGCCTTCTCCCCTATTGTCATCCAAATTAATAATACCCGTTTCATATTTTTTTATTTTGGTTGGTAAATTTGTTCTCATAAAAACTCCTCTAAAATTCGGTAGTTTCAGCAATTTTGCATATTTGATTAAATCAAAATTTGTTAAAGGTTTGCGAGGTAGTAGTTTTAGTTTTAACAGTTTTGTGGATATGGTTTTAAATATAAACCACACCCTTTCTTATAAGGTTTTAAATAAAGACCTTTCCCTATCGATATTTTCTCCATAATTCTATTGTGTTTCTTTTCTTCTTCTATTTTTTCTGCGCATTTTTAGCTCAATTTACTGCTTGTGCAATACGAGCAGCGCCGCCACTCAAAGCTCCTAAAGCAGATAATCCAGCAAAAAGTGGTATTAATGGTAAAATTCCTCCAGTTTTTGGAATTGGAATGATTCTTTGCTTAGGTTCTATAACTTTTAATTTCCCCCTTTTAATGGATGACAAAGCCGTGCTAACAGCATTTTTTACATTATTAAACTTCTTGCCGATAATACCTTTACGCGCTTTTTTAACAGCATTATTAAAAGTTATCTGACCACCTTTCTTACGCGTTTGTTTTCTTTTTCTCCTCAAACCCATACCCAATTTTGTTTTAGCATTCATTATTCCAGTCACAACCAATGAAGATAACTCTTCACCTATACTAGAATTTTTGTCTTTGAATCGTTTAAAAGCTTTATTGGCTAAAGCCTGATCTGCTTTGTCTTTGCTCTAAATTAGAATATGTTGAATGTGCTATATCGTGTTCTTTACAAGCTTCATCTAACTGATTAATACCTTTATCACCTCGAGCAAGCCTATTCTTTAATTTTGTACCAAAACTGGTGTGAAGGTAAATGAAGTTGTATGGGTAATTTATCTATCAAGGTGTTAACCACACCCCTACCTTTCCTCTTAACACTCTTAGCGCGACTGCTACTTAAAGAAATATGTTTAACTATTATATATAAAATGAGTAATATTTTGTAATTTTCTTATTTAAATAGTGATGTTGAAAGGATGAAGATTAAAAAGCAAAATATCTCTTTACCAAATAAAAAATTTTGAGTTTACTCAAGATGCGTATAGAAAGCATGGTGAATTATTTGGTGGAAGTTGTAAACGCTGTTTAATTGTAGGTCCCTCAGGCTGTGGACAAACTAACGTAATAATTTCGCTTCTGGCAGAAGTTAATGGTTTAAGATTTGAAAATGTATATGTTTATTCGAAATCACTATACCAACCCAAATATGAATATTTAAGAACACTTTTAACTCAGCTAAAATTCATAGGTTATTTTGAGTCATCAAATGCTGAGGACATTGTACCACCTAATGACATAAAATCAAATTCTGATATTGTATTTGATGATATTGTTTGTTGTGGCCAAACACTTATGAGAGATTATTTTTGTTTTGGACGACATAAAAATACCGATTGTTTTTATTTGTCAGACATATTCTTCTATTCCTAAACAGTTAATAAGAGATAACGCTAATTTGCTTGTTATCTTTCAACAGGATGCCACCAACTTAAAACATATATACAACGACCATGTGAACAGTGATATGTCGTTTCAAGAATTTAAAGATATGTGCGCTTTATGTTGGCAAAAGTATTATGATTTCATCGTAATTGATAAAGATTGTCCTTTAAATGATGGGCGTTATAGAAAAGGATTTGATAATTTTATTTTTCTTTAGAGTATATAACAGTTTACTAAAATTTTTGGTATTCAGTAAACATCATAACTTTCATAAAGATGGATGAAAGAGCAATTAAAGAGTTAATAAAAACGAGGAAGGATGTTAAACAAAAACATAATGCTTTAAAATCAGATATTTCTGAGACTGAATTTCGTAAGGAAAAAGAATTTAAGCCAATCACTCAATCTTTACGGGAATTAATTAAAACCATTAAAACGGAAGCGCACATAAAACGGGAAATTTCCTCACTACCGTTGTTTTCTACGCCACAAAAAAAGGAAATAACCAGAAGAAAATCTAATATTTACCAAAAATATCTGCCATATGATGTTCCATCGTTTTTACAAAATGAAGAAGTTTTTGAGACTAGTGATTGGATGCATTTTTAGATGATAACGAATCTCTGTTAAGACCGAGATTAAGCTCTACAGTTAGAGAAAATCAAGATGAATCAACCTTGCAACCTACACTAGAAGATACAAGACAAGAAATTTTAGAAATAACTAGAAGCCCAGCCTCTAATGAATATCTTGAGGCATTTCACCCACTAGTAAGAGCTTTTGTTGATACGTCAGTTAAAGGTGAGCGAGATTTGGATCACACACACGGTCTAAGACATGATACCGATGCTGAAAAATGGAAAATTGGAGACAGTTTGCTTGATTTTGATAAAGAGAATATTAAAGTTAAAAATGTGACATATAATGGTACCCCTGGACTATATGAACTCTTGTTTTCTCAAGATCCCAAAGGTTTCACCTCGAACGATCTTAAAAACTCTATGGATATTTTGACACGAACTAATGCTTACAGAAGAAATTATGATGCTAATGAACAAATTCAAGGCACCACTGATCCAAAGTATCTTACAATTATTAAACCATACTTAATAGAACACAAAATTATTAAACCGAGAAGTACTTCCAGCACTTCAAGTATCACTAGTGTCTCCAACCTGGAGAGATTACAACCTCCTCAAACGCGTCAAAGAACAACAAGACTTGGTTCAAAAAAGGGGGAGCTATGTTAAATTTATCAAAAAAGAAATTAGATTATGTGTATTATGATGATCCAAACGAAATCATAGATAGACTGAAATTGTGGATGCCATCGCAAATGGCTGGACATACTGGTCATCAAAATGAAATAATATCGATTTTAGAAGAATTAAGGGAAGCAAAAATAATTCGATAAATACTTGACATAATTGAAGTATTGTTTATTATACCGTTGACTGCAAAGATGTCTATTGATAAGTTTGTCTCCCACATATTTGGGAGGCATAATATAAACAGTAACTTGTCACCCAATTTTAGTAGGAAAAATGTTTTAAAAATTGTTGATATCAGTGATGTGAAATTATATTATAATTTGGTGTTACCTTTTATGGGAAATTACAATCTCTCAGAGGAGTTTACCAACTTTTACAAGACAAAAGAATTAATTATGTTTTTCCTATAGAATCTGCTACAATAATTGGGGCAGAGTACCCAAAAAAATATATTTTTCTTAAAATTAATGGAAAAAAAGTTTTTGACCCTGTCGGATTAAAGCTAAAGAAAGGGGATGTTCTTTCTTTTCATCGTCCTGAAAGTAGCCATTTAGAAGATTTTTATGGAGAATTGTTAATAAAATGCAGTGTAGAAATAGAAAAATAAACATTTAAAAGTCATGAGTAAACAAACTAACATCAAGGAAGAAGTTGTTAATGAATTACATAAACCAGCTAGAAAAAATTTTAAGCGTCGACGTGTAATAATTAAAGGATTAAATGACTTGTGGCAAGCTGATTTGGTAGAGATGCTACCCTATGCAAAATTTAATAAAGGATATCGATATGTTTTAGTAGTAATAAACACTATGTCTGGACTCAACCTGTTAAAAGAAAAACTGCGCAAGACGTAACTTCGGCCATGGCTAATATTTTAAAAGTAGGTAATAATATTCCAAAAAACCTTCAAACCGATATGGGAAAAGAATTTTTTAATAAGGATTTTAAAGAGTTGATGAATAGATATAAAATTAATCACTATAGTACATTTTCAAATTTAAAAGCGAGTATTGTGGAAAGAGTAAATAGAACATTAAAAAATCATATGTGGAAAAATTTTAGCTTACAGGGAAATTACAAATGGGTAGAGATTTTAAACGATATTGTGTTAAGGTATAATAATACGAAGCATAAAACAATTGGGTTAGCACCTGATAAAGTTAATAAAAATAATGAAAAGGAGATTCTAAAACATATTTACACTTTTCCAAAAACCCTTGATCCCAAAAACCCAAAATATAAAAAAGGTGATTTTGTTCGAATAAGTAAATATAAGTTTTCCAAGTTAAAGAAATAAAATTAACTAACCCTAGAGTATATTTACTGAAAGATGAAAAAAATAATGATATTCAAGGAGGCTTTTATGAAGAGGAGTTGCAAAAAGTGAAACATCCTGATGTGTATCTAGTTGAAAAAGTATTAAGACGAAAAGGAGACAAAATTTATGTTAAATGGCTAGGAATGGATAAGTCACACAATTCTTGGATTCCGAAAACTGAAATACTAAAATAATATATACTTTTTATAGCTGTAATTCCGAAATATGAAATAAAACACACAACATTTATTTAACTGTTTTTTATTTTCATCTATTGGTTACATGTGAAACGTTTATAATAAATTTTATCTCTATGCTCCATAGTTAAAACTTTATTTAAAATTGCAGCAAGGCGTTCAATTCTTCTTCTAAAATGGAACCGATCCCTAGCCAATTGTTCATACATATTTTCTCTAGCTTGTCTATAAGCGAAACTCCAAGCGATTATTGTATGAACCTCGTTTATCATCTCATTGAATTGTACTTTCTTCATATCGTTAAAATTGTTTGATTTTGCATTCAAGAATGGTTGGATGTGAAATAGCTAACTCCAGAATTGCACAAATATTTTCACTCGTGTTTTCCTGCCCAGCTAATACTTCAAATATTTTATTTGCAATGTCACCTTCACAATTTACATAATTGTTTTTAAAGATTGAAAAATATTCTTTAAATTGTTGATTTTTAAAAACAGTTCATCCTTTTTCTATCATTGGAAGTAACTGCCACAAATTGCAAACTGTTTCTCTCCCTAGATAGATGTACAATCCATTTTTTTTTTAATTTTTAGGAGATTTTAGTCTCGAATTTTTTCAAAGTGTAATCCAATGTTTCCGAATTCTAAAGGCTCCCAACATATTTCTGATGAAAACAGGTTACTAGTTATTACACCTTGATAAATCAGGATTTCCCTCCAATCACTTTCATTTAAAAGAATTGAAATTCCTTTATTTCCCGACAGCTTGATACACGGGTTAAAATGTTCCACACTTAAACCAATGCATATATATTTATTGATAGATTTATTTAAAGGATGAAACCATTGTTGAATGACACTTGTGTTTTTAAAATCACTATCACTACTACAATTGAAAATGTTGTTTGAAGTTAAACTTGGAGAAAATGCTTCACTATAATATGAATTTACTTTATTAGGGTGAATAGTGTTCGGAGTATTCATGTTTATACTTCTAACTTTAACGTCGCAACTACTGTCCAGTTCAGATATATTTACTCTTTTATACCCTATTTCCCCCTCCATCCGGAGAGATCTCCCACTACATATCATTTACTTTTACTATAATTGACTATTAATGTAAAAATTTATATATTTTCCACAAGAAAAATGATGTAAATACATTACAAAAATGAAGACGAAACATGAAAGGATTACGTATAAAATGGCAAAATATTCACAAGTAAACTCACTTTATTGTAACAGTACATTCCATTCTGAATTAATTATAGTTTTATTAGGATGCATGTATTTTATCTTAAAATATCTTGTTGAAGATATATACTTATCATCGAGTTGGCGAATCCACATGGTACTACCATTTATATTAGATGTTTTCATTACATAACAACATTCAGGTTTAATATCTGATTTATTTGTATTAATACAAATCTCAGCAAAGTGAGTTTTCGGAATACATAATTAACATATATTATATTCCCTATTAGAGCAGACAACACTAACACAGTATTAACAATCATTTTCTGCAACGAGTACCGAACAACTGACCTGCAACTATTATAGTTTTTTATTATATATAAAATAATTTTATATAAATTACATTATTCATCTTTGTTAACAATATCAATAGCTTTACACAATTCATGTAACGGTATGTCATGATGACCCCAAGCTAAAGTTTTACTACTCCCAGGAATTAAATATCGTTTATCATCATCTGCAGTTAAAGCCAACTTATGAATTAATTCCGTATAATATAGTATGCGAATGTGATCTAAAAGCATACATTGTGCAATACATACTTTAGAATTTTGTTCAATTACGTTTATATAATCTGTAATTGTTAGTTGCTTTTGAATAGATGAACGACAAACACCTTTAGCTTTTTTACGAATACTACTTTTTGTTTCAACACAATACGCTTTCGCACCAGTCCCATAAAAACTTTTGATGGGTTCAACGGCATATTCATCTTTATAATTTACCTACATCAGAAATATTTGGAGGAATGCCATAAATATTATCTAAATCATAGTTAGATGTATCCAATTTATCCAAATTATGCTTCATATCATTATAAAAATTTTCAGTTGAATCTTCAAATATCAGAGAATCGGTATCAGTATACAAAAGGGAAACATTTGTTTATATTTTTTCTTTAGGTAGTCATAAAAAAATTATACATTACTGTCTTAGATATATCTAAAATTGAAAATCCTGCATAGATTGGTTTGTTATATTCAATTTTTGTTTTATTCATTTGGAAAGCAACTAAATTCTCTGAAAATATTTTGTGATCTTTATAATAAGGTTTTGCAATTAATGATTCTGCACAGTTAATTTTATGACCTATTCGTTCCCAATGTGTCACTAGTTTCACATCCACCCTTCTATCCACATTTTCCATAGTTTTGCCATATATGCTATTATTTTTAGCCTTATATAAGTTTTTGTCAAATTTATTTTTTGAAGAATTTCTCAAATTAGTATTCAAATCAATATATTTTCTAAGCCATGGGGATTGAGTGAATTTTATAGTTCTATGTATTTTTGTAAGTTTTAGACCAAAATTTAAACATTGTTTATGGTATCTGTAAAGGATTACATACTTTTCTTAAATTTGGAATTAATTTAGAATATTTTGAGTTCGGGGGAATCAGATTTTCAATACAGAAGGGAGGATCATTGTGTTCGTCATGTAGTTCTTTAGGATATTCTAAATCAACTTCCAAAACATAACCTGTTTCTGCCGTATCAGATATATCATTTATATTTATTCTAATATTATCGATCTCTTCTTGGGTCAACCAAACCAAATCTTTTTGAGGTAAATATTGACTCATAGCGAAACAATATAAATTAGTCGCGTCCAAATAAATGATGTGTTTTGTATTTTCCTCAGGATTAAAGTTTTCAAGAAAATGATTATTGGCAATTGACTTTCTTCCTGTACAAGTACTAAAACCCCCGCTCACACCTTTTTTTAAAAAATGAAGCATATCGGGATCCGTTAGGAGTTCTAATTCTACTCCTGTGTACAATAACATCGCATCCCAGTTTAATCCTGGAGCAGTAAAATAATGCGCAGGATCGAGTTGATATGTTTCTAAACAAAGATTTCTATAATTTTCAAAAATATCTGCTAGTAATAATACGTCAGATTTTAAATAAATATCTGAATAATCACCAAGTGTCTGACATTGAAAAATTTTCCAAATTTCTCTAGCGCGTTGATACTCCTCATTTGAAATATTTTCCTCGTTTAATTCATTGTAAAATAATTCTGCAACAGGTAAATCAGTTTCAGCAAATTTTGAAATATCATCAATGTATGAATCAGGAAAAATACCTTTCTTTCTTATAATATTTAAATTGTAAGTCATTTGGATATTGTTTTCTAATTTCAAAACATTGAGAATCATCCAAGATGCTTGATAACTTATCGAAAGATGATGGTAAAAATTGATATGAATCAATAAACCTAAGTTTTATATATTTATCTCTTATTTTGCCATTTTTGTATTTTATTTTATCCACATGGATAAACTTGCTGAAAGAAATATATTTTTCTTTATTCATGAGGATAACTTCAATTTGCTCCTTATCTAAACACAATGATTTTATAAATAAATGACTGTCATAATTTTTTAGATTGTGCATCGCAATTGGTATATATGACGGAATTTTAGAATTTAAATTACATACTGAATGTGCTGCCCCTCTGAATTTTCCAGTAATATGGCAATGATCTTTTACTTTATCCGAAATGTTTAGAAAACTTTTTTTACAAATATGGCAATGAGTCGATTTGTCAAAAGTTTCCTTCTCAGAATCTGTTAGTCTAGACATGGGTGTAATATCTTTTAAATAATTTGAATACAGCATTCTAATACCTATTTCTAGATATGTTAATACAATCCCTCCCTCGATATAAATGAAACTTTGAAACTTTGTCATCAAATGAACATTTAATGTAGTAAGCAAAGGAATGCGGAATATGTTCTTTTTTCAGAGTGTAAGATTGAGAAGAATTTTCCAGATAATCATTTTCGACAGGTTTTAAAGCGCACTCGAAGTCAGCATAAACGATAAACGGAACTTTCATTTGTTTTTCGATATTTTCAAATTTTAATATGTTTTCTTGAACCATGTTGCCATATTTATCAATTATAAAGTCTTTTGAAGGAAAATCATTTCTAACAAAGTTGCAATCATTTTGCATATGCTGTTTAAGAATATTCAGAGAAATAAAAAACTGTAAACAACCATCACAGAAATATTTTCTATGTTCACGATTATTAACCTGATTTGAAACTAGACGAGAAAGATCTCTGATACGACAGTAATGATTTTTGATATTATTATTATCATCTCGTTTAGACAGTAACAACAAATTTATATGTGTGTCATATCTAACTTTGCAAAAATATAACGGTCCAATAAGTTCATAGATATTTTTCCCATTTTTATAAGCTACCTTTAACCCATAAACATTTATTGACACTTTATTTAATTCTTCAAATTTCGCTATATCTTTCAGTGACACTGGAAAAGCTATACCTTCAAAATTGAAAACCTGTCTAAAATCTGGATATGATGCCGGATTTTTGGGATCTCCTTCGTATAAGTCTGATACAACTGAATATCCAAAACAAAATTCATCATTATTTTGTACATTTACAATAGCATTTTTCTTTTGAACTTCTTTTGGTAACGGTATATAAGAAGAACATTTTAACGGATTGAACTTATTCACATTAACTTCAAGATGTAGAATTTGTTGGAGGATCCATCCTAAAACAAATAAAATATTGTTAACTATTTTTGATTTTTCTTTCTAATATAAGCAAACGAAAAAGAGTATGGTACCTGAGTCACGTTCCGCAAACTCATCAAATTTTCCATGAATTATTCCCATCAAGTTCTTATAAAACATAATTGGGTTTGTAGATTCAGTTACAACTTCAAACACTGTATTATGTGATTTAATTTCAGATTTCCTAGAACTTGGCAAGTAGTAGAGTCCAAACAATTTCATATTAACTTTAATAACTTGATGTTTCTTCAGTTCGTTCCCAATAACTTTGATTACTTTATCCTGAATCTTATCTTGAAATTCTTAAATTTACAAAATGTTCTGGGGTTGATATTTTGTATGATATAATTCTGCTTTTATATGCGCTATTCAACACATCTATCCCAGGTTCACAAACGTGAAAAACGTTTAATTTATGCGTGTTTGATTTTAAATGGGAGCTCCAACACTTAATGGCGACATTAATATCACAGTCTCTGCAAAAACGGTTTTCTTCTTGTGCGAAAAAGCGTTTATTAACTGAAAATAATAAATTTTATCAGAAAAATTATTCATATACAGTTATGGAGAAAATTAATAAAAAATGTATTTAAATATCAGATGCTTGAGGCGGGGCTTGGGTGGGAGAGCCGACCAATCTGGTGCTTGGAGGCGGGTGGGGGTCGACCAATCCGGTGCTTGGGGCGGGGCTTGGGTGGAGGTCGACCAATCAAAAAAGTGGTGGGGGCGCAATCTGCACCGGCCAAATATACCTACTCCTGTTTCGTTCTGGTTACAAGTTCAACCGATTTCGCGAGTGGTCCATATTTTCCCATATTAAATAAAGAAATTGCTATTTAATTAAAATACACATTTTTGGTAAAATGCGTCTGTGGAATTAAAAATACTTTGGATTATTTTCGGCTTTTAATTAAACTGATAAAAAAAATGAGATCTCATGATAATATTTAAGTTTGGCAATGTCCTGGCTGGACCATTTGTTTTTTCTTTATAATATTAGAGTCTGTGACGTCCGGCTTTTCAAAAGCGTGGGTTAAAGGCCGGTATTTCGGCATTTTTTAAAATAATGAAATGTGCGATTTGAGGAAAAAAAGTATTGCGAATGTCTGTAGACTACCCCAAGAGTCATCCATTCCAAAATATGCAGTGACTTTCATAACACCCTGTATTTGTGTATAAAGTAAATACTTTAAGCACCTTTTTTATAAAGAGAATAATTTCGGAGGTGAATATAAAAAAATGAACACTTTTATTGTGGGTTCAGAAAGCCGAATTCAAAGTATATGTAAACAGCGGAAGAAAAAACGGAAAAACATGAAATGCTAAAATTGTTTTTAAAAGTCTACTTTTGTTATTTCGTTACTGAAACTGTGAGCTTTGCCAGGTATTGCAAGTCACTCAACTAGGTTTACTTACGTCATTTTAACACAAACAAGCAAAAACTAATGGCAAAGTCAAATTTTACCCAAACTTAATAGTAAAAAAAATTCCATATGATGCCGACTTTCTTGCGGACGCTGTATATATTTACTCGGAATCTTCCTTTAAAACCCTTAAATTTAATAGCCAATTCGATTAGTTTTAATAAGTTTTGATTTTCAATAATGTGTTTTTCAATCAAGTGTGCTGAAATACAGTCTCAATTCAGGGCATACTTTGAAGGGCCCGGGACGGTTTTTGCCCAAGTGCCCCCCTGAGGTGAATAGCGCTCCATACAAAAATAGTGAAACCTGATGATAAAATTTTTTTTTGCCACCCTTTGCAAAAAAATCTTTAAAAAATAGGGCATAAAAATAATCTTTTTTATAAAAAAATATTTATATTGCTGAAAAATACATTTAAGAACGTAATTAATTTCGAAATAAGGAAACAAAAGTGTTGGGAAAACCCAACCGTTTATTCAATTTCTAGAACTCTATTTTTATTTCCAAATAAATATCATTAATTAAGCAGGTATAAAATCCCCACAAAATACATAAGCTCAAACTTGTCTTTCTTGGAAATTTAATTCGCTTCAAATACGCTGTCATCGGCAAAATACAAATACTATTTCAGTAGAAATGGCGTTACTTTGGACCACCCCCAATCCTCTCCCTCTGACGTCACAAGCCCCGCCCCCTTTTCATACTTCATCTGTCATCTTCGTTCTGTCAGCTGTCACTTGTCACTTGTTAAATGTTAAACTAAATATTTGACATACATCACGTGTTCAACGTGACGTAACAAATCGTTAGGAAAAGCCCCGAAGTCAATCGATCAACTCGTTCGTGAGCTATAGCTTATTAAGTCTCTCAATGGCTGAAAAGAATTGGATGAAGGAGGTAGAAGTTAAAAGGGCCTTCCGATTAGTTAAGTTTTGAACATCCCTCGCTTAGATTACTGCTAAAGCCTGTGACACTGCTTAAATGGTAATGCCGTAGTTTTGTCAATGATATTTGCCTAGTAAGATATAAATCAGTATACCTTGTATGTTAGGGTATATTTAGTGAGGGCTTCCGGTCGGTCTTATTTTATGACTAACTGACTGATAAATACAAAAGTATTGCAATTGTTACAAACCATTATACTGACATAAGGTAAAAAGCATGTTTTTGAAAATGCCCATAAGCTATATATCAATTATAAAATAACCCATTAACAGAGCTGTCAGACGTGAACTGATCCCTCAAGCCACTAGAACTACATTAAAACAAACTTTTATATGTATAGAGCTGTTTATTTTCAAATCAAACATATTACAATATACAACACAATAGTACAAAATATCTTTCCTCTTCTTCCATGATACGGTGATGTCCCCATCTTATTGTTCCAGCAGCTTGGATAATCCTCTGTTTAAAGCCTTTATCAACCTTATTAATTGGAGCAGGCATACTACAAACAGCTACAAAACAGCTAAAAAACAAGCTTCGTTTCAGGAAAGAACTATAAAACGGCTAGAAAACAGCTAAAAACAGATCCTGCTCCAGGAAAACAATCATAAAAACAGTTAGAAAACAAATCCTGTTTCGGGAAACAACTTCTAAACAGCTAATAAACTGTTAAAAACGTCAAAAATCGAAGGCCCTTTATCAATTGTTACGCGCTACAGGTGTTGGTTGTGAGTGCTAATGTGTAAGAATGTCTTACGTCATTTAGAAAATCCCGTCACTAATATGTTGCGTCGCTCAAAAGTTATAGGATTTAAAGTATTAAGGCTCTAATGAATTCTCTGTTTCTTCTTATATCCGTAGGGTTCTGAGCTGCCATCACTTAGAAATTTTCTTTTTGTTGAATTAGGTCTGTATAGCTTGATTTCTGTGTTTGTTGTTACGGTATGTTCCTGGGTTCGCCGAATGTTCCTGGATATAATTGGTATTGGCTCTTTCTTCTTCTCCAGTACCATATCCTTAATTGTGTCGAAGTTTATCAATTTTGATGCTGCATAATATATGGATATGCCTTTAACTTTGCAAACTACTTTTTTAGAGTCGGTGTTTGTAGCATGAATTTTGTAAGCGTAATTTTTTGGACCGCCACTTACAAATTCTTTAATATAACTACCAAGTCCGTAACCTTCCAACTCGTCCGTTAAATCTCCGACAAATTGACCTGTTCCCACATCTAGTTCACCTGAGGTGGAAATATAGATAACGGAATCAGTGTCATAATACAGAACTCGGTCACCTAGGGTCTCTAAATAGGAATATAATTTTAAGCGTGCCTGAGCAGTCACATACGACGCAATAGCCACATTAACTGTAGTTAAGGGATCAAACGAATCTTCAGTGTGCTCATAAGAAACGATTAGAGTCTTTTCGTTAACCGGGAGAATTCCATTAATATAAAGTCCGGGATTAAGAAGCATAGCAAATAATTCCGAAGGATCGTTTACAACTCGGGTCTTTGGCTGATTTTCTCGCTGTCCAAATTTACCCCAGAAAGAATTTAAAATAAGTTTGGCCTGAGATCTTAGACCAGGATTTTCGAGTATTTGATGGTATTCTAGCTTAATATCCTCTCTTTCAAAAAATTCTTCAATGTAACGGTTTTTCTCTTCTTCTGTTACGCAGTCTTTCGGCCATCCTGATGCTTCCTGTTTAATTTTAAGAAATGTGTTCATCATGGCCGTAAATAATCCTTCTTCCCCCGTTTCCTTATTTAACCTTTGAATATTATATTTCCAAATTTCGTGTATTTTCATTATCCGGTACCCTTTTTCAACAGCCTTTCGAACTTCGTCCATGACCCACGTACCTTCAAGTGCGCGTTCTTCCGAATTATGCTTACATTCATTGAAATTCATTTCCTGGCCACATTTTTGACAGAGAACCAACATCAGTTTATCGTTCATCGTTAATGGTAACACTGGATGATATAGGTCCCTGGGAGGAAGAATGGCGCATTTTATAAGACCATCTACGGTATTTAGGTCCAACTTCCTACACTCGTCGTCTCCAACAAATCATGGGATGACCTATCGGAAACTTGCATATTTTGCACACAAATGGGTACAAAGAACACACATCTGCATAGCGAATGCATTGGCCCTCTTTAGTTGTATAATACTCCCAAACGTTTCCGGTACGACCACCATAAAAAGCACCTCTGGGATTTAGAGGTCTCATAATTCGAAGGGGGTGTGCTTTGGTATAATTTCTAATCTCAGGATTTTCTTCTATCAGTTTTCTAAATTTACACTCCCACATTTCGTTAATCGTAAAACCAAATTCATTTAATCTTTCAATTCTTACTTCGGTGGCTTCAAAACGTAAATTTAATGTTTTTGTAGGATCGTCATAAAGAGGATCGTCTCTACCAAACTTGTAACATTTGGGGCAGCCGTGCCAATAACAGCCCTGGAACTCAAAAATCTCATTGGTATTCCCACAATAACCATCAACCTTCACCCCATGTAAAACGGCTTCTTCACCTTTGGCAGCATGTAAAATATGAATTCCTCTCTGTTTTTCCTCCCATAATAACCACTCAGTTGCAATTTTGCTTTGGTTATCTTTCCATCGATATCCGTTCTTAGGGATAATCCCAATTGTGTTTGGTTTAAGAAAATTCCTTCTAAAAACCTTATTACAACACGAAGCAATCGTAGTAGCTTCTGTGAAGGGACATACATTGGTTGTGGTAAGCAGTTGTTGTCGGAATTTCAAACACGCAGCGGCTAAAATCTCTACGTCGGAAGTAGATGGTTTTCAGGCATACGAGATCAGGATATATATCCAAAAATTCCCCCCACTCTTCACCCCACCAAAATTCCCCCCACTCTTCACCCCACCAAAATCCCCCCACTCTTCACCCCACCAAAATCCCCCCACTCTTCACCCCACCAAAATCCCCCCACTCTTCACACTACCAAAATCCCCCCACTCTTCACACTACCAAAATCCCTCCACTCTTCACCCCACCAAAATCCCACCACTCTTCACCCCCCTCTCCTCTCCCTACCAAATCCTACTCAATATTTACAGTATTTAACACAATTCACAACGATGTCTGTAGCAGTCCCTATTGATTATTCATGGGACGCAGAACATTGCGAAAGCTATAATCCACAAGAGTACATAGAAAACAATTTAATAATAACAAATCCACCTTCAAATCTATCTAAGAGTGCTAAAAAAAAGTTCGAACTCAACAGAGAAAGGAATTTCAAGAATTGGAAGCAAAAAACTATGTCTTGCCCAACAGCAAATGTAATGTTTAGTCATGTAAGCGGAAAGAAAACCTTGATAGATTTTACTACAGAAGAACTAGAAATGTTACCTTTGGAATATCTAATTAATTATGCAGATCCTTTGGAACTCTTGGATGTATGGGGAAAATTACCAATGTCTTATAAATCAAGTTTTGATCTTCAAATTAAATTGCCATGTTTTTTTCATTATAATCGTCCTGACTGGAGCACACAATTCGATGGTCCTCCTGTATCCCAGAAATCATGTTTCGTGTGCTATAGAAACATAAAGTAGACTAATGTAGATAAACTCACTGTTATTTTTGTTCAAAAGTAAACCTGTATTTTAATATATGTTTTATAAATGTCAAACAAATAATTAGAAGTATTATTCATTAATCCATGGATTTACAGCATCCCACCACTCTTCACCCACCAAATCCCCCCACTCAAAATCGTTAAACATCATTACGCAAAGCTTCACTCATTTCATCGTATTACAACGCGTTACTTAAAAGGGTAAGTGCGGTTAAAACGCAAGTGTTGTACTAATTCGAACAATACACAGGTCAATACAGACCCCATATGTAGAGCGGTAGACCCGCCCAAAACAACAAATTTTTTATTTGTGGCTTCACTATTGGAGTTATATTCTTAAAAGTGGGTGGGTTGGAATGTACACACCAAAGTATATCTCCTAACACTCCGTGCGCATGTCTAGCAAGCTCGGTGTGCGCGTGGTACGCATTTTGGTCTACTGCGCATATAAAAAAAATGGCGGATCAAAAAAAAAAATAATAAAAAAAAAATGGCGGATAAAAAAAAAAAAATGGCGGATCAAAAAAAAAAAAATAATAAAAAATGGCGGCTCAAAAAAAATGGCGGCTCAAAAAAAAAAAAAAAAAAACTCCCAGACGAAAAAAAAACTCCCCTCTCCTCTCTCCTCTCAGGAGCTTCCAAAGGAGCTACCAAATCCTACCACTCTTATATCAAATCCAGCTCCACAGGAGCTTCCAAATGAAGTTTAAAAACTCCCCCACTCCTCTCCCCTCTCCTCTCTCCTCTCAGGAGCTTCCAAAGGAGCTACCAAAGGAGCTACCAAATCCTACCACTCTTATATCAAATCCAGCTCCACAGGAGCTTCCAAATGAACTTTAAAAACTCCCCCCACTCCTCTCCCCACTCCTCTCCCCACTCCTCTCCCCACTCCTTTACATCTGCGCAATACGGATGCGCATGGGCATGCCCCGCCCACACGGATTCTCTTTATATTCTCTTTGCGCTTCCCATTCTGCAGTCGCACCTTGAGCTCGACAGTTGTGCTTTCTCCTTGTTAGATATATATCCTCAGCGGTTAGTTAGCGTTGATATTATATTAATTGTTTAGTTTGCAAAAACAGTATTGTGCAAAGTGTTGTGAGACCAGTTAAAAATATCCCAAGAACTGTTGAATAAATATCAACCTTTTCTGCTTTTTTGTTCAGTTCTCAAGATGTATCAGTGCAGTGAATGCAACAAGAGTTTTATTCATCAATCGAACGTGTATAGACATAAAAAAGAATCGTGCGCCATGAGGCCATCTTGTTCTCGCAAAAAAAGAAAGGCTAATACCCAGGTATGTGATGTATCCATGAAAAAAGCTAAAATAGAAGACAGACCTCCAATACCTAAACTTACTTTATCACGATGTAAAGATTGTGATACTTGGTATGTGAAAAATAAACTTGCTGCGCATTTACGGTCAAACCTACATAAAAGTGCACTTAAAAGTGACGATAATGTAAAAATTTTAACTTCCGCGTTTAAAAACAGGATTGTGTCTTACATGCTGCTTCCATCGAAAAAGTACGTGGACATTGAAGAGTTTTTTGATGAAGTACAACAAAAGTTTGTAAGTTTACTTTCCGAAGAGTTAGTTAATCATATAAGTGTTAAGATTAATGTAGAACTGTTTGGACAATATCTCTTACAAACAAAAGAGACAATCGAAACTAAATCGTTTAATACGAAAAATAAGGTCATAACTTCAACAACAGATTTATCTGATATTTACAAGAAATTTTTGTCTGAAATAAAAGAAAAGATGTCAATATTTGCGGAGAATGGTTCAGGTTGGGCGTTGGAAAAAATATTACATTTGGAGCTTAATATAAATAAATTTAATCCAATTTAGAGCTTCATAGCTTGGGGACACAAACATATAAGTATTTTGGAAGAGAAATCCAAGACTGATGATGATCAATTTAATAATGTAATTGATATTCTAAAAGATTTACTTCGTGACGAATATAAAACATAAGAACCCTGGAAAAATATTTTATTTTGAAAATGGCTCTGCTACCAGTAGGAGTTCTATTTCTATCAGCATTCGTTAACAATACTTTGTTCATACAAGTTGATCATAATGTTCGAGAAGCATTTATTTGTCTATCTGTTAATAATGTAAATAATGATAGTTGGCCTTCAACATGGAAAAGAATGAATATAAATAATGGTTTATTTACCCACAAAATAGATGATAATATTATAAATGATTCTACCATTGTACAGTATAAGTTAAGATTATATTATTTCAATAAAACTTCAATAGTGACACAGGAATGGAATCAGTTGTATAGAAAATCTTGTATAGCAGAATGTAATTCAAATGAGTGTGTAGTATTATTAAGTATATTGTTAGTAGTGTTTCTATGTTCAATAGGATATATATTATTCAAAGTATATTTGTATTATAAATAAAATTCAATAATAAAAAACATATCTACCATTGTACAGTATAAGTTAAGATTATATTATTTCAATAAAACTTCAATAGTGACACAGGAATGGAATCAGTTGTATAGAAAATCTTGTATAGAAGAATGTAATTCAAATGTGTGTCTAGTATTATTAAGTATATTGTTAGTAGTGTTTTTATGTTCAATAGGATATATATTATTCAAAGTATATTTGTATTATAAATAAAATTCAATAATAATAAAAACATATATATAATAATGGTTTTTATTCATAACAATACCTATAATTATATAACAATTTTACGTTTGCTAATGCACAATGCCATGGATTCACATTTTTGTGAAAATAACATTCTGGAATTTTCTTAAATTTACTTAATTTTGGTTCTTGGGCAATGGGAATAGCGTATATGAAATCTTCATCCAAAAACTTTTTTAAGAAGTTGATTTTTTCATTCCCTTTCACGTAAATTTTGGGCGATTGGTAAACTTCTAACACATGCTTTAAAATATTATCAATTTCATTAAGTTCTATATTTCCAAATTCCCATTTTAGTCCATGATACTCTTCGCCCCATTTAACCATTTTGAGATCGAGAGCAGATAACATATTTTTTTGAAATGGTGATTTAAACAGATAATTTGAGCAACGAATACCATCATAAATCGCTAATTCTTTTGGAATGTATCCAAAGGAACTGTTATATCCTTGAATGTCGATAAAAAGTTCTGTCTTACACTCATTCATGGTTAGTCGCTAAATGATGTTTAAATCTATAAGATTAGTGTTTAAATCCCCACACCACTCTTACTACTCCCCACTACCACGCTTATTATCCCCACTACCACGCTTGCTTATTTAAGCACTCACCCACAGTTCTACAACCATTATTTCAATCAAGCATCTGAAAATGTATCAACCAACAAGCCAACAAGAGTTTAGTGGGTCAGCATTGGATTTTCCTTAGAGAGAAAATATATTCCTGTTGTTAAAATCTGTGGCTACAAATATAATCAAAATGTGATTTTTAATGAAGATCAATGGATTTCCTTCCTTAATAATCAAGGAATTATGTTAAGTTTCATTTATTCCAACAGCACCGGGTGGCAACCCATGAAGGGAAATGGTTATGAGATTCACTTTGTGTTTATTGGTGATGCAAGAATAACTAAGATTACACAAGATGGAGGTAATGAAGTATTCCTTGCTGGTGATACCATAAATGAATTAGTGAACTTGGCAAATTTAATCAAATATCGTGTTGATATCTTAAAAAACCAGGAATTTTCCAAATATTACAATATTTTAGTTAGTGGAATCTCTATGAAAAATGGCGATTTGTTAAAAAATGTATATGATGTTATTTCACCTATGGAAAATAGTTTAAATGTTTGCTGTGTTTTAGAATTATTAAACTTTTACTCAGATTGTGTTCTGGAGGATGTAGAAACATTCGTATGTAATGAATTTGTAAAAAGTTGTATTGAAAATAAAAATGTATAGGTATATTTTTCTTTTTATTCCGCCCACCTCCTAAATTAATTTTTAAAGCTCTGAACTTACTTTAAGTGTCACACATATGGAAAATAGTTTAAATGTTTGTAGTGTTTTAGAATTATTAAACGTTTATTCTGATTGCGTTGTGGAGGATGTAGAAACGTTCGCATGTAGTGAATTTGTAAAGAATTGTATTGAAAAATAAAATTTTAAAATATATTTTTCCTTTTTATTCCTCCCACCTCCTATTCCTCCCACCTCCTATCCTAAATTATTATTTAAAGCTCTGAACTTATTTTAAGTCTCACATACTCATACAAGATGTGGTTAGCATATACATCTCAACGAGTAGCATATAACCTAACAAGCGCTATAGAGAATCTATCACATGACTTTAGTAACTTAAAATTTGATGCTGCCCATGAAGCCGAGTATGGATTCGAAAGATTTTATACATATGATGAATGCATGGATATGGAAAGAAAGTATGAAAAAGCTGCAGAAGCCTGTAACATATATTTACATACTTTTGATATAAGAACTTTTCTGCAAACCATAAAGGAAATGGGATTTGAGGAGCATTTGGGTGAAGTAAAACAGTTTATTCCACAAGATATCATTGAAGAAATATTTGAAACCTAATTTATATCAAATAAAAAACTTTATTTCATTTATGTGTTTTATTCAATCATTAAATAATTATTATATAAATTGTATACATTAGTAAGTGCACATTTAGAATGATAAAAACAATGAGCTTCTCCTTCTTGTAACGATGGATTTTCATCAAGTTCCATGACTGGTTTTAATGAATATTTTCGAATGTATTCGGATTTCTCTCTCCTTTTTACTACCTCTCCTATGCCACCTCTCTCTTATGCTACCTCTCTCTTATGCTACCTCTCTCTTATGCCACCTCTCCCTACCACTCCTCTCTCTTATGCTACCTCTCTCTCGCTTTTACTAGCTCTCTCCTCTCTCTTATGATACATACCACCTCTCTCTCTTATGTTAATTTCTCGCTCTCTCCCTATGCTACTTCTTGCATACAAGCTGCCGTTTTACCATTTGTTTCAAACATTACATAGTTCTAACGTATAAAAAAGAATGTACAAGAAGGTATAAAATGTCTATTTTTTCTGAATTTGGTTTCAGATTTTTCCAATTTATCTTTATAATATTGTTTATTACCTATACCAAATTTAAATTAGATTTATCAGCCACATCGCCAGCTAAAAGCTTGGTTTTTCTCTTCCGAGCCAGAAAACGATTTCTTGCATGCCTAATTACACACTCTTTATGTTTCCCAACTAATACCTCCAAATGAGAGCCATTCGACTTATCATTAACTCAGTCCTCCCAAGAAAACTCTCTTATTTATTTTCTATCGATACTTGCACGGATTTTGCTTTGAAGACCTCACCGCTATAATTAACATCCTTAATTGTTTATAATAGAACAACAAAAGGCGTGTTACGTATGCAAGGACCTCCAGATTATGGATCAAAATTGTCTGCAGACGTTTTTCCCTGCCCCATCCCAATCTTCAATCCTTTAAATCCTGTGTCAATAGATCACATTTTCCTTCTCTCTTCAGACTCCCACGACACATTAGTACTTAGGCTTGAAGTTTTCGTGGACTGTCTCAGATAAAAAAGCCAAGTGTTTCAGCTTTATTTGTGAAAAGACAATATTTTGATGTGGAATAAATAATGCATTTTTGAGCTTTTTCTAAGACCGATATCTTTCAAAAATCTTGCTCTTGATGGTAGTTTTCGACTGAACAAACTCCTGCCAACGCATAACTGGTCAACTAGAACACCTTACTTTAAACCAATACTAAATCTAAACTTTCCTAGTGAATCTGAACGTTTATGTCGACAACACCAAAAAAGTATTAATCCAGTACACTTTGACGCTAAGAAATGAAACATCCTTTGAAGCTATTTTTAATAAATTTGATCTTAGATCGGTACACTTAATTGTAGCAGCTCGAAAAGGCGGATTAAAACTTTGTTCTTTAACTTGATGCATCCCAGAATAATATAATGACAACTTGTGTTACTATCTTTATTTAACCCATCAGTGTACATCTTACCTAGTAAAAACATTATTGCATTCACAACTAAAACTATTAATAAAACTCAATTCCAAGTTGCTCCAGTTCTCTTAAAATACTCATAATTTCAGGTGTATTAATGCCATCCGTATTATTCTCTTCCAAACATCGAAATTGGTCTATCAAGTCATTGACATCTGTGTACTCTAGGATAGGACTCTCCGTCTAACTTCCTGAAGCCCACCTCCCCATTTTTCTACTTCGTAGTTCCCATCGCTAGTGTCTTCGATTAATTTTCTCCTTTGGATTTCGTTTTGAAATTTTAAAAATTTTAAATATTTCGTATTTTTCTTTTTAGCCACTATATTATTCAATTCTTTATAAGTGCTTCGGGGAGGAAATATATTTTTAATAATATTTACATACTTCCAACCAGACGATGAACTAATGCGTTCACACCGTTTAAAGTTTCTTTTGTGGGCATTTGTTAGAACTAAAATGTTTCTATATTGTAAGAGGTCGTTATCGGTGTACTCTACAGGGTGTTCCTCAGTCAGGAGATTTAGGAGGCCATCTGTTAACTTAAACTCTTTCTCACTAATAATTAGAGTATTTCCTTTAAAAACAGCTGGCACATTTCCAAGAAACCAACTGGAGCACACCTCCCGAAAACCAAACACGTTTTTATTTGACATTTCCATCAACTTTAAAGTTATTTTGCTGATAGCCATCTTATCTCTTTGACATCTAACTTGATAATGAAGCTTTCTTAGTGATAGTAGGATATTTATTAACACGTAATGGCGTCGTAAAATAGACGTAACATAGACGTAACATAGACGTAACATAGACGTAACATAGACGTAACATAGACGTAACATAAACGTAAAATGGTATATGGCCTGTTTTTACCTGGTTTTCAGCTGGTTTTAGCTGTTTTAGCTGGTTTTTACCTGTTTTTAGGAAGAGTCTTTTCTATCAGTTAAAAAAATAGAATATTTCTTAAAACACAATTTACACTCGTGTGGCATCATCCCGAGCCGAAGGCGAGGGATGATCGAACGCCACACTCGTGTGGCATCATCCCGAGCCGAAGGCGAGGGATAAATTGTGTTTTAAGAAATATTCTATTTTTTTAACTGATAGAAAAGACTCTTCCTAAAAACAGGTAAAAACCAGCTAAAACAGCAAAAACCAGCTGAAAACCAGGTAAAAACAGGCCATATACCATTTTACGTTTATGTTACGTCTATGTTACGTCTATGTTACGTCTATGTTACGTCTATGTTTCGTCTATGTTACGTCTATTTTACGACGCCATTACGTGTTAATAAATATCCTACTATCACTAAGAAAGCTTCATTATCAAGTTAGATGTCAAAGAGATAAGATGGCTATCAGCAAAATAACTTTAAAGTTGATGGAAATGTCAAATAAAAACGTGTTTGGTTTTCGGGAGGTGTGCTCCAGTTGGTTTCTTGGAAATGTGCCAGCTGTTTTTAAAGGAAATACTCTAATTATTAGTGAGAAAGAGTTTAAGTTAACAGATGGCCTCCTAAATCTCCTGACTGAGGAACACCCTGTAGAGTACACCGATAACGACCTCTTACAATATAGAAACATTTTAGTTCTAACAAATGCCCATAAAAGAAACTTTAAACGGTGTGAACGCATTAGTTCATCGTCTGGTTGGAAGTATGTAAATATTATTAAAAATATATTTCCTCCCCGAAGCACTTATAAAGAATTGAATAATATAGTGGCTAAAAAGAAAAATACGAAATATTTAAAATTTTTAAAATTTCAAAACGAAATCCAAAGGAGAAAATTAATCGAAGACACTAGCGATGGGAACTACGAAGTAGAAAAATGGGGAGGTGGGCTTCAGGAAGTTAGACGGAGAGTCCTATCCTAGAGTACACAGATGTCAATGACTTGATAGACCAATTTCGATGTTTGGAAGAGAATAATACGGATGGCATTAATACACCTGAAATTATGAGTATTTTAAGGGAACTGGAGCAACTTGGAATTGAGTTTTATTAATAGTTTTAGTTGTGAATGCAATAATGTTTTTACTAGGTAAGATGTACACTGATGGGTTAAATAAAGATAGTAACACAAGTTGTCATTATATTATTCTGGGATGCATCAAGTTAAAGAACAAAGTTTTAATCCGCCTTGTCGAGCTGCTACAATTAAGTGTACCGATCTAAGATCAAATTTATTAAAAATAGCTTCAAAGGATGTTTCATTTCTTAGCGTCAAAGTGTACTGGATTAATACTTTTTTGGTGTTGTCGACATAAACGTTCAGATTCACTAGGAAAGTTTAGATTTAGTATTGGTTTAAAGTAAGGTGTTCTAGTTGACCAGTTATGCGTTGGCAGGGGTTTGTTCAGTCGAAAACTACCATCAAAAGCAAGATTTTTGAAAGATATCGGTCTTAGAAAAAGCTCAAAAATGCATTATTTATTCCACATCAAAATATTGTCTTTTCACAAATAAAGCTGAAACACTTGGCTTTTTTATCTGAGACAGTCCACGAAAACTTCAAGCCTAAGTACTAATGTGTCGTGGGAGTCTGAAGAGAGAAGGAAAATGTGATCTATTGACACAGGATTTAAAGGATTGAAGATTGGGATGGGGCAGGGAAAAACGTCTGCAGACAATTTTGATCCATAATCTGGAGGTCCTTGCATACGTAACACGCCTTTTGTTGTTCTATTATAAACAATTAAGGATGTTAATTATAGCGGTGAGGTCTTCAAAGCAAAATCCGTGCAAGTATCGATAGAAAATAAATAAGACAGTTTTCTTGGGAGGACTGAGTTAATGATAAGTCGAATGGCTCTCATTTGGAGGTATTAGTTGGAAAACATAAAGAGTGTGTAATTAGGCATGCAAGAAATCGTTTTCTGGCTCGGAAGAGAAAAACCAAGCTTTTAGCTGGCGATGTGGCTGATAAATCTAATTTAAATTTGGTATAGGTAATAAACAATATTATAAAGATAAATTGGAAAAATCTGAAACCAAATTCAGAAAAAATAGACATTTTATACCTTCTTGTACATTCTTTTTTATACGTTAGAACTATGTAATGTTTGAAACAAATGGTAAAACGGCAGCTTGTATGCAAGAAGTAGCATAGGGAGAGAGCGAGAAATTAACATAAGAGAGAGAGGTGGTATGTATCATAAGAGAGAGGAGAGAGCTAGTAAAAGCGAGAGAGAGGTAGCATAAGAGAGAGGAGTGGTAGGGAGAGGTGGCATAAGAGAGAGGTAGCATAAGAGAGAGGTGGCATAGGAGAGGTAGTAAAAAGGAGAGAGAAATCCGAATACATTCGAAAATATTCATTAAAACCAGTCATGGAACTTGATGAAAATCCATCGTTACAAGAAGGAGAAGCTCATTGTTTTTATCATTCTAAATGTGCACTTACTAATGTATACAATTTATATAATAATTATTTAATGATTGAATAAAACACATAAATGAAATAAAGTTTTTTATTTGATATAAATTAGCTTTCAAATATTTCTTCAATGATATCTTGTGGAATAAACTGTTTTACTTCACCCAAATGCTCCTCAAATCCCATTTCCTTTATGGTTTGCAGAAAAGTTCTTATATCAAAAGTATGTAAATATATGTTACAGGCTTCTGCAGCTTTTTCATACTTTCTTTCCATATCCATGCATTCATCATATGTATAAAATCTTTCGAATCCATACTCGGCTTCATGGGCAGCATCAAATTTTAAGTTACTAAAGTCATGTGATAGATTCTCTATAGCGCTTGTTAGGTTATATGCTACTCGTTGAGATGTATATGCTAACCACATCTTGTATGAGTATGTGAGACTTAAAATAAGTTCAGAGCTTTAAATAATAATTTAGGATAGGAGGTGGGAGGAATAGGAGGTGGGAGGAATAAAAAGGGAAAATATATTTTAAAATTTTATTTTTCAATACAAGTCTTTACAAATTCACTACATGCGAACGTTTCTACATCCTCCACAACGCAATCAGAATAAACGTTTAATAATTCTAAAGCACTACAAACATTTAAACTATTTTCCATATGTGTGACACTTAAAGTAAGTTCAGAGCTTTAAAAATTAATTTAGGAGGTGGGCGGAATAAAAAGAAAAATATACCTATACATTTTTATTTTCAATACAACTTTTTACAAATTCATTACATACGAATGTTTCTACATCCTCCAGAACACAATCTGAGTAAAAGTTTAATAATTCTAAAACACAGCAAACATTTAAACTATTTTCCATAGGTGAAATAACATCATATACATTTTTTAACAAATCGCCATTTTTCATAGAGATTCCACTAACTAAAATATTGTAATATTTGGAAAATTCCTGGTTTTTTAAGATATCAACACGATATTTGATTAAATTTGCCAAGTTCACTAATTCATTTATGGTATCACCAGCAAGGAATACTTCATTACCTCCATCTTGTGTAATCTTAATTATTCTTGCATCACCAATAAACACAAAGTGAATCTCATAACAATTTCCCTTCATGGGTTGCCACCCGGTGCTGTTGGAATAAATGAAACTTAACATAATTCCTTGATTATTAAGGAAGGAAATCCATTGATCTTCATTAAAAATCATATTTTGATTATATTTGTAGCCACAGATTTTAACAACAGGAATATATTTTCTCTCTAAGGAAAATCCAATGCTGACCCATTTGGATTTGGATTTGTTTATGTAGTAGATGGTTTCATTGATGAGAGCTGCATTGCGCTTCTTACTAAACTCTTGTTGGCTTGTTGGTTGATACATTTTCAGATGCTTGATTGAAATAATGGTTGTAGAACTGTGGGTGAGTGCTTAAATAAGCAAGCGTGGTAGTGGGGATAATAAGCGTGGTACTGGGGAGTAGTAAGAGTGGTGTGGGGATTTAAACACTAATCTTATAGATTTAAACATCATTTAGCGACTAACCATGAATGAGTGTAAGACAGAACTTTTTATCGACATTCAAGGATATAACAGTTCCTTTGGATACATTCCAAAAGAATTAGCGATTTATGATGGTATTCGTTGCTCAAATTATCTGTTTAAATCACCATTTCAAAAAAATATGTTATCTGCTCTCGATCTCAAAATGGTTAAATGGGGCGAAGAGTATCATGGACTAAAATGGGAATTTGGAAATATAGAACTTAATGAAATTGATAATATTTTAAAGCATGTGTTAGAAGTTTACCAATCGCCCAAAATTTACGTGAAAGGGAATGAAAAAATCAACTTAAAAAAGTTTTTGGATGAAGATTTCATATACGCTATTCCCATTGCCCAAGAACCAAAATTAAGTAAATTTAAGAAAATTCCAGAATGTTATTTTCACAAAAATGTGAATCCATGGCATTGTGCATTAGCAAACGTAAAATTGTTATATAATTATAGGTATTGTTATGAATAAAAACCATTATTATATATATGTTTTTATTATTATTGAATTTTATTTATAATACAAATATACTTTGAATAATATATATCCTATTGAACATAAAAACACTACTAACAATATACTTAATAATACTAGACACACATTTGAATTACATTCTTCTATACAAGATTTTCTATACAACTGATTCCATTCCTGTGTCACTATTGAAGTTTTATTGAAATAATATAATCTTAACTTATACTGTACAATGGTAGATATGTTTTTTATTATTGAATTTTATTTATAATACAAATATACTTTGAATAATATATATCCTATTGAACATAGAAACACTACTAACAATATACTTAATAATACTACACACTCATTTGAATTACATTCTGCTATACAAGATTTTCTATACAACTGATTCCATTCCTGTGTCACTATTGAAGTTTTATTGAAATAATATAATCTTAACTTATACTGTACAATGGTAGAATCATTTATAATATTATCATCTATTTTGTGGGTAAATAAACCATTATTTATATTCATTCTTTTCCATGTTGAAGGCCAACTATCATTATTTACATTATTAACAGATAGACAAATAAATGCTTCTCGAACATTATGATCAACTTGTATGAACAAAGTATTGTTAACGAATGCTGATAGAAATAGAACTCCTACTGGTATCAGAGCCATTTTCAAAATAAAATATTTTTCCAGGGTTCTTATGTTTTATATTCGTCACGAACTAAATCTTTTAGAATATCAATTACATTATTAACTTGATCATCATCAGTCTTGGATTTCTCTTCCAAAATACTTATATGTTTGTGTCCCCAAGCTATGAAGCTCTAAATTGGATTAAATTTATTTATATTAAGCTCCAAATGTAATATTTTTTCCAACGCCCAACCTGAACCATTCTCCGCAAATATTGACATCTTTTCTTTTATTTCAGACAAAAATTTCTTGTAAATATCAGATAAATCTGTTGTTGAAGTTATGACCTTATTTTTCGTATTAAACGATTTAGTTTCGATTGTCTCTTTTGTTTGTAAGAGATATTGTCCAAACAGTTCTACATTAATCTTAACACTTATATGATTAACTAACTCTTCGGAAAGTAAACTTACAAACTTTTGTTGTACTTCATCAAAAAACTCTTCAATGTCCACGTACTTTTTCGATGGAAGCAGCATGTAAGACACAATCCTGTTTTTAAACGCGGAAGTTAAAATTTTTACATTATCGTCACTTTTAAGTGCACTTTTATGTAGGTTTGACCGTAAATGCGCAGCAAGTTTATTTTTCACATACCAAGTATCACAATCTTTACATCGTGATAAAGTAAGTTTAGGTATTGGAGGTCTGTCTTCTATTTTAGCTTTTTTCATGGATACATCACATACCTGGGTATTAGCCTTTCTTTTTTTGCGAGAACAAGATGGCCTCATGGCGCACGATTCTTTTTTATGTCTATACACGTTCGATTGATGAATAAAACTCTTGTTGCATTCACTGCACTGATACATCTTGAGAACTGAACAAAAAAGCAGAAAAGGTTGATATTTATTCAACAGTTCTTGGGATATTTTTAACTGGTCTCACAACACTTTGCACAATACTGTTTTTGCAAACTAAACAATTAATATAATATCAACGCTAACTAACCGCTGAGGATATATATCTAACAAGGAGAAAGCACAACTGTCGAGCTCAAGGTGCGACTGCAGAATGGGAAGCGCAAAGAGAATATAAAGAGAATCCGTGTGGGCGGGGCATGCCCATGCGCATCCGTATTGCGCAGATGTAAAGGAGTGGGGAGAGGAGTGGGGAGAGGAGTGGGGGGAGTTTTTAAAGTTCATTTGGAAGCTCCTGTGGAGCTGGATTTGATATAAGAGTGGTAGGATTTGGTAGCTCCTTTGGTAGCTCCTTTGGAAGCTCCTGAGAGGAGAGAGGAGAGGGGAGAGGGGAGAGGAGTGGGGGGAGTTTTTAAACTTCATTTGGAAGCTCCTGTGGAGCTGGATTTGATATAAGAGTGGTAGGATTTGGTAGCTCCTTTGGAAGCTCCTGAGAGGAGAGAGGAGAGGGGAGTCTTTTTTTCGTCTGGGAGTTTTTTTTTTTTTGAGCCGCCATTTTTTTTTTTTTTTTTTTTTATCCGCCATTTTTTTTATATGCGCAGTAGACCAAAATGCGTACCACGCGCACACCGAGCTTGCTAGACATGCGCACGGAGTGTTAGGAGATGTACTTTGGTGTGTACATTCCAACCCACCCACTTTTAAGAATATAACTCCAATAGTGAAGCTACAAATAAAAAAATTTGTTGTTTGGGCGGGTCTACCGCTCTACATATGGGGTCTGTATTGACCTGTGTACTGTTCGAATTAGTACAACACTTGCGTTTTAACCGCACTTACCCTTTTAAGTAACGCGCTGTATTACGATGAAATGAGTGAAGCTTTGCGTAATGATGTTTAACGATTTTGAGTGGGGGGATTTGGTGGGTGAAGAGTGGTGGGATGCTGTAAATCCATGGATTAATGAATAATACTTCTAATTATTTGTTTGACATTTATAAAACAGATATTAAAATACAGGTTTACTTTTGAACAAAAATAACAGTGAGTTTATCTACATTAGTCTACTTTATGTTTCTATAGCACACGAAACATGATTTCTGGGATACAGGAGGACCATCGAATTGTGTGCTCCAGTCAGGACGATTATAATGAAAAAAACATGGCAATTTAATTTGAAGATCAAAACTTGATTTATAAGACATTGGTAATTTTCCCCATACATCCAAGAGTTCCAAAGGATCTGCATAATTAATTAAATATTCCAAAGGTAACATTTCTAGTTCATCTGTAGTAAAATCCTGCAAGGTTTTCTTTCCGCTTACATGACTAAACATTACATTTGCTGTTGGGCAAGACATAGTTTTTTGCTTCCAATTCTTGAACTTTCTTTCTCTGTTCAGTTCGAAACTTTTTTTAGCACTCTTAGATAGATTAGGTGGAGGTTTTCGTAAAATTAAATTATTTTGTATGTAGTCTTGTGGATTATAGCTTTCGCAATGTTCTGCGTCCCATGAATAATCAATAGGGACTGCTGCAGACATGATCTGAATTGTGTTAAATACTGTAAATATTGAGTAGGATTTGGTAGGGAGAGGAGAGGGCGGTGAAGAGTGGAGGGATTTTGGTGGGGTGAAGAGTGGAGGGATTTTGGTAGTGTGAAGAGTGGGGGGATTTTGGTAGTGTGAAGAGTGGGGGGATTTTGGTGGGGTGAAGAGTGGGGGGATTTTGGTGGGGTGAAGAGTGGGGGGATTTTGGTGGGGTGAAGAGTGGGGGAATTTTGGTGGGGTGAAGAGTGGGGGGAATTTTTGGATATATATCCTGATCTCGTATGCCTGAAAACCATCTACTGTCGGAAATACAGTAGTCAACAAGTTCCTTTTGCATGTCAAAAGGATCAGACTTGTGTTCCTCATACCATGTCAGAAATTTAGAACGATCGTCCTCCTTCATCGTGTCGGGAGAGTAAAATTCCATCGGGGGAAGGAGACCTACGTAGTTTTGGTTCGCTTTTTTATTAAAAAGATGAGGGAAATATCCTTTTTTAAAGTTATCTCCCAATCCGAAAGCTTTGGGTAGTTTTGCTAAGGCCATAGGGAAGTAGTTTAGTGAGTCTATAAGCTTAACATTTCCAACTTGCATTAGGATAATTTTTGCCCCTCTCATTATTAGTTCAGGAGTTAAATCAGTCCCTGTCAAAACATAATTTAAAATAAATTGATGATCAAAAGCTTGTCCGTTATGAGCTAATACAATTACATCCTTAAATTTCTTCCTTAGCTGTAACAAATGTTGCGTAAATGAGGCAACGGGGTTTAAACCTTTAAGATTTTGTAATCTAACTCCGCATTTCTTGCAAATAACCATCTCAGAGTTCATACACTCATCACAATATTGTTTAAATACGCAAAGGCTAGCTTTATGAAGCAACACGCCAGCACCAATCTCGAAGATGGTATCTTTAACTTTAGGCTTTCCATTGTCTCGTTGAATATGGCACAGATGATTCTCTGGTATATGAGTATAACAGATCTTGCAAAATATCTCACCACAAGTGTGCTTTCTGTTTCCTTTTACTACTTTAAAACACTGATCACAGCTCCTAACTTCGGCACAGACAGTACTTTTTTCCTACGATCCTGCAACTAGATGCTGGTTATAACACGTTTCTCCTCTGAAATATCATCGACAAGAACATTTCACTCTTACTTGTTCTTCAGTACATTTTGGAGACTGTAAACAACCAGGACATGTCCCACCACATCTGTGTTTATGTTTATGATCATAAGGACTAAAACATTGCTCACAAAAATAACTAGAGCAAGATGCGGCTGTAAGTGAGGTTATGACGTTAAAGTGCTATTCATAATGCAACAGATTTAGTCTTTTGTTGCTGTTAGCCGTACCCACAAAAATAACGTCTCTTCCCTTCGAACCATAACTGTAGACAACAATTTTATAGTCCTTAAGATGTTCTTGAAACTTTTGCAACTCGATAATTCCACTACCCTCTTCAGGAATTGTAACTCCAACGCTTTCCATCAAAGTTTTAGTCCTTCCCGTCTGAATTTTTCCAATATCTCTTCTAATTTTACTTAATTCAGGATCTTTATTTACAGAAGCCATCGCTACCACCAGAGCACGTGGTAAACATAAATTAGCCTTGTTGGTAATTGTTATAATTCCTTTTCTCATGCCACATTCTTCGGTAAAACTATTGTATTTCTTTCCTCTTCCTTTGCCAGTTGGTAATCGCACACTTGTTACTTTAAGACAAAATGACTCTGTGTTTAATCCTGCGGAATTAGATTCATAAACATTACTTATTACACTCCAAACGTCCTCGTAATTTACTTCTTTGGCAGGTTTAAAGCGAATCCATCCTGCACCACGACTAAAGTCTTTTGAACAAAAACTAAAGTAATCCGACGACTGAAGTCCTTCAGTGGCCTTATGAATAACCTGCTGTATAGCGTCTCTCACCCAGCCAACTGGTTCAGTTCCTTCTGGTACAGGCTTTAACTTAAATTCCACCGCACGACCTGTAACATTGTATCTTCGCACCTTTTGAATAGAGTCCCTAATAACAATGAACTTTCCCATTTTAACTAGACACGTCCGTACACTTCAAGAGACTGATGCGAAATGACTAAACTGCTCTGACGCACCTCTATTTATAACCTCGGTTTGGTAGAAAGAAGGGCGTTCGGAAAACAGGCGTTCCGAATACCAACTGGAGTTTAAGGTTTAGTGTGCAGTAAAGTTAAATTATTGAGTAGGTACTTTCCAGCAATATATATATATATATATATATATATATATATATATATATATATATATATATATATATATATATATATATATATATATATATATATATATATATATACAAGATTATATTTTTTTTGGGGTAACAGCCAGAGGTATTAGGGCTCAATGAATAAGAAGAACTCTTATTTACTACGCTAAGCTTTCGGAAGCATTTATTCCTTTTTCAAAGCTACAAATATGGAGTACATTAGATATATTATGTCTAATAACATTATTACTTATTATTACCTGGGTGTAAGTGAGTTTCAATAAAATGAAAAAAAGCAACTCATCTTCACAGTAATCTTAATTCAGGAATTATTGACTAAATTGTGCAATTACTACAAAATCTTGTTAAAAATTTTTTTTAAAGTGACAATATATATATATATATATATATATATATATATATATATATATATATATATATATATATATATATATATAGTTGTTAATATTTCGTCAGAATTTGAATCGTAAGAGTTACTTACGAGGAACACTTTTCAGACTGCAGACGACACCTGTAATATGGAAAAAAATTACCAGGGTATTATCCCTCACCACTTATTTGAGTATTAATCTATCTTTATTACGTTTAAACGTTCAGTCTTAGTTGATCAGTTGAAGCGAGCACAATGCCTAAAGAGTGGTTTTGGGGAAGGCCTTGCGATTGTAGCGAGTGTCGACCAGAGCTAAAGGAAAATGTGAAATATGTTTAGACAAGGATGGATATAAGGTTGGTGGTATACGAAGAAAAGATCGCAAGAGAATCGCATACTACGACTTTAAAACTCATTGTTTTGAATGTTATCAGGAAGATATCGGACAATATGAACAAGCAAGATATGAATTATTAAAGGCAATAGTCGAGAATCCAGTTCAGCCATAGCAAAAATATATTAAATCACAGACAGAGGACGATATTCGCGTAGCACTTTTAGGTTGTTTTCAAACCGAATTAAAACTGATAAAATTTACCCTAAGTGATGCACCTGATGTGATCAAGATATAGTTTTCCGTTGGTTTTAATTCCGGAAAAGAACGAAAGAACTTTAAAACGCGGGAAATGGAGTTGCCGAAACTCATTTTGTCAGGGATGCATAGGCCTACCGGCCTCCGAGGCACGAAGAATGGTGTGGTGAAGACGAAATTTGTAGCTTAGGTAGAATAACTTGGTAAGAAATGTTTAGTATACCGTCGACTGTCAAGCAGTTAGCATGGCGGAAATATTAAAAATTATTCTTGCCAACATTGAAGAAGTATTCAGTCGGAACCAGTATTATGGGTCCTGTTTACCTACAACTTTAATGGTTTGGGAACTTGCTAAAAAATATAATGTACAGGTGGAACCAAAATGCCGAAAGATTTTCTATGATGAAATTGGAGACAACATTCATTTTTGGAACGTGTTTGAAGGAGAAATTTACGATCCCACCGTTAAAGTTATAAAACATATCATGCCATCCGTGGACCTAACGAAGTTTGTGTACAAAGAAGATACTAGTATGGGCACAGATATGGAGGCAGCAGTAATGTTAGATATTTTTAATCAGTTCCAGAGAACAAAACACAACAAACCAATACTTTTCCAACGCTACAGATAAACTTAAAACTATTAGAAAAATTATCCACAGAAATGTATCTAGATGTATCAAATAAAAGTTTGTATTCTTTGTATTTTTATGTTAGTTTATTAACCTCTTTGCGAAGAACCAGATCACCAATAAGCAAAGCTGCTAGAAACAGGGTTTATTTAGTAGCTATCTGAAAGATCGTAGTTGTGTCCTATTGGGGTCCGGATAGTGTCCGAATAGTGTCCGGATAGTGTCGGGATAGTGTCCGGATAGGGTCCGGATAGTGTCCGGATAGTGTCCGGATGGTGTCCGGATAGTGTCCGGATAGTGTCCGGATAGTGTCCGGATAGTGTCCGAATAGTGTCCGGATAGTGTCCGGATAGTATCCGGATGGTGTCCGGATAATGGCCTAAACACGTCCTAATAGCATCCTAAATATGGCCTAACAACAACCCTAAATAGCATCCTTCTGATTTTCTAGCGTATACTTAGGATATATTAAATGACAGTTCCATTTTTTTATGTTTAGTTCGGGGTGTAAATATTATGGCGATAAGATATATCTCATCAAGATAAAGTATCAGCTTCTTGAAACACTAACTGTTAAATATGGTGTAAGGAAAGAGGGAACTAAATTGTTTCTTGGAAATATCCCCGTCGTTATAAAAGATAACGTTCTCATAATAGATAATGATAAATTTCTGTTATTAGAAGGACTGTTTAATTTATTAGCTACAAATCAACCACTAAAATTTAAAGTGAATCCAACCAAGCAAGCCGAAGCAAACCCAACCAAACGAACCTGAACAAACATGAGCGTTTTTTTTGCATCTTTAGCTGTTTTTAGCTGTTTCCCGAAACCGGCGGGTCTGTTTTCAGTTGTTTTTAGCTGTTTCCCGAAACAGGGGATCTGTTTTTTAGCTGTTTCCCGAAATAGGGGATCTGTTTTTTAGCTGTTTTTAGCTGTTTTAGCTATTTATTAGCTGTTTATCCAGAACAGGGTCTGTTTTTCAGCTGCTTTCCGAAACAGGGGTCTGTTTTCTTTAGCTGTTTTAGCTGTTTCATTGCTGTTTTTAGCTGCCGAGAAGGCGCGAATGCGATATTATAGAAAACACGTAACAGATCATATTTTCCCACTTTTCTCAAAAATAGCGAACCATTGATGAAACTGAAGAACCGACTTCATAGTCAGCATCTACTAATGCTGCTCTTCCATTTGACACCACCCGTGTGCCACCGTTATCTACGGTAAGCTAGTTAGCGAACCATTGATGAAACTGAAGAACCAACTTCATAGTCAGCATCTACTAATATTGCTCTTTCATTTGACACCACCCGCGTGCCACCATTATCTACGGTAAGCTAGTTAGCGAACCCTTGATGAAACTGAAGAACCAACTACATAGTCAGCGTCTGCTAATGCTCCTCTTTCATTTGACACCACCCGATCACCACCATCATCTACGGTAAGCTAGTTAGCGAACCCTTGATGGAACTGATGAACCAACTTCATAGTCAGCGTCTACTAATTCTCCTCTTTCATTTGGCACCACCCGATCGCCACCATTGTCTACGGTAAGCTAGTTAGCGAACCCTTGATGGAACTGAAGAACCAACTTCATAGTCAGCGTCTACTAATGCTCTTCTTTCATTTGACACCACCCAATCACCACCATTATCTACGGTAAGCTAGTTAGAGAACCACTGATGAAACTGTTTTGAAAATTAAAGGTAATCCTAAAAGACACAGGAGAAAAAATTTTGAGCGATTTAAAAGTACTGGAACAATTCGATACAGCAGCAGAGATAGATGGGGCGTTCTGCATCAAGTGCACCCAAGCAAAGTGTGCAAATCCAAGAGTCGGTACCGAGTAAACGAGAGCAAACCCAAGCAAAGTGTGCTCAAATCCATCAAACCCAACCGTCCGGTACCGGACAGGTTTGCCCAGTTTTTACCCGGTATCCGGTACCGGGTAAAAACTGGGCAAACCTGCCCGGTACCGGCAGTCGCCCTAATATGTCTTCACAGAATCGGTATCTTTGAATAATATTGCCTTCTGTCAAATGCTGGACTGGTCTGATTTTAAAAGGATAATAGCCGTATTTTTTTAATGTTAAATAGATCTTTTTCCAGGATTTACCAGTGAGTCGTGAAACATCTGGTATTGATCTATAAGGATTTTCTAAAAAATATTCATTTTTAGAATATGTCTTACATTTAAATAACAATATTTACCTTCAAAATATAATAAAATTGCCAAATCTTCATCTGCATTTACTTTAGCGACTCTCTTTTTTCTCTGAAGAGTTTTTCTATCGGCATGATTTTTTACAACATATGCTATTGTTTTTCTGGATGGAACTCGATCTCCTGGATACGTAATTCTGTATTGACGCATCGCTTTTGAAGCATTATTTCCATTCGAAAAATAAATTTGAATTATACGAAGTTTCTCTTCCTCGGTGAAAAGCATTTTCACGTCAAACGCAAATGAAGGTTGAGTGTCATATAGTTTCTTTGTTTTTATTTCCATGGCCAGTGCGATAACACGTCATATATTATTACTTTGGTTTGCCAGGCATGGCTAACTAGATGAAACTATTTACAGTCAGATATCTCGAAAACCGTTGATCCAAATATAGACATATTATATATTTTTGGAAAGAGTAAGTTAAGAAGATTTTAAAAATATCATAACATACGGGGTGTTCCATTTGAAAAAAATATGTTTTTCAAATTCACTGGTCGTGTGACAGACACTCATTTTTCTAATTAGCATACAAAAAATTTTCATGGAAAAACCTACCGCTTTCATATAAACTTTTTTGTTGCATCTCGTTAAATAAAGTCTGTAAACGGGTGGCCAATTATATGGAAAAACCCTGTACATTATATTTTTTAGCAATTTCCCAAACCATTAAAGTTGCAGGTAAACAGGACCCATAATACTGGTTCCGACTGAATACTTCTTCAATGTTGGCAAGAATAATTTTTAATATTTCCGCCATGCTAATCGCTTGACAGTCGACGGTATACTAAACATTTCTTAACAAGTTATTCTACCTAAGCTTCAAATTTCGTCTTCACCACTCCATTCTTCGTGCCTCAGAGGCCGTTAGCCCTATGCATCCCTGACAAAATGAGTTTCGGCAACTCCATTTCCCGCGCTTTAAAGTTCTTTCGTTCGTGACTAAAAGAAAAAGAATCCCTCACATAAAATTCGTTGTTTGTGTTGTAAGATGTAGTTAGAATGTCTGTTAGATATTTCGCCAAGGCTCTATTGGGGCTGTTTATAGAAGATACAATAGGCCTCATTGAGAGTGTTGGTTTATGTATTTTTGGTAAAGTGTAAAATCTACGAGCTACAGAATTATAAGTGTTTAAGTTAAAGGCTGTACCTTCGTCAATGACACCTTGTTCTTTTAATGTCTTAACAATTTTATTCGCTTTCAGCTGCAATGTATAAGTAGGATTCTGATTTAATTTTTTATAATAGTGATTATCTTCAAGTAATTCTTGACTTTTTTGAATGTAATCCTCTTTATACATTGCAACTGTGACGATACCCTTATCACTACGAAGAATATAAAGGTCTGGATGGTCCTTTAAGAAGAGTTTGCATTTATTAAAAACGTCATTAAGAAAGGGTTTATTGTTATGATTTTTGTGTATAAAGTTCGTCAAGACGTTAGTATACTGAGCCCTAAAGCAATCTTTCTGTTTATCATCACGGTTTGAAATAATACTTTCTAAATCAGCAAGGTGTGTGATTTTAATTTCTTTAGTTGGGGGGCAAAGACTGAATTTGGGTCCAAGAGAAATTAAGTCTATGATCTCTTGGGGAAAATTGATGTTAGTCAGGTTTTGCAAACTCTTCTTAAAGGACCATCCATACATTTATATTCTTCGTAGTGATAAGGGTAACGTCACAGTTGCAATGTATAAAGAGGATTACATTCAAAAAAGTCAAGAATTACTTGAAGATAATCACTATTATAAAAGATTAAATCAGAATCCTACTTATACATTGCAGCTGAAAGCGAATAAAATTGTTAAGACATTAAAAGAACCAGGTGTCATTGACGAAGGTACAGCCTTTAACTTAAACACTTATAATTCTGTAGCTCCAAGATTTTACACTTTAGCAAAAATACATAAACCAACACTGTCAATGAGGCCTATTGTCTCTTCTATTAACAGCCCCAATGGAGCCTTGGCGAAATATCTAACAGACATTCTAACTAAATCTTACAACACAAACAACGAATTTTATGTGAGGGATTCTTTTTCTTTTAGTCAGTTTGTTAATAATTTTCAACTTCCTCACAATTATGTAAATGTTAGTTTTGATGTTGTCTCGCTTTTTACTAACTTATCTTTAGAATCTATTTTGAGAAGTATAAATAATCACTGGGACACAATTTCACAATATTGCAACTTAACTGTTGAGCAATTCGAGAATATTTTAACATACATTTTTGATTCTAATGTGTTAATGTTCAAAAACACATACTATAAACAAATATTTGGCACCCCATAGGTTCTAAAATTTCCCCTATCCTGGTTAACTATGTATTAGATGACTTGGTTAGGGATTGTCTACAGTATATGCCTTTCAATATTCCTCTTATAAAAAGATACGTTGATGACCTTCTACTCTCCTTACCAAGGGATAGAGCAGAGGTAGCTCTAGAACTGTTCAACTCTTATGACCGACACGTATAATTTACTATCGAAGAAGAAACCAATAACTCTATCCCGTTTCTTGATATGCTGGTCACTAGAGATGGTGATAACACCCTTCGAACTAGGTGGTATAGAAAACCATATTGTTCGAATAGGTTTGTTAGTTACTTCTTTTACCACCCTATGAGAACAAAAATAAACCTAATCCTAGGAATGAAAAATAGAGCAGTTAAACTCACTCACCCCCAACACAGAAAAGAAGCTCTAGACCAACTGAGGGGCATATTGCTAGAGAATTCCTATCCAATATACATTATCAATAACTTCTTGTTCAGCACTCAGTATAAGATACCAGAAAATATTTTCCAAAGGCAATCACAACCCATGTCCCTAAGATGACAAACACAGAGTTATGTTAATCCATCAATTTCTTACACACAAAACAACATTACAGGGGAAAATAATCCCCAAACAACTTTCTATTTTTCATTACCACATATTGACAATTTAACAGAAAAATTAATAAATGTTTTTAAACATACCAATATAAAAATAGCCAGAAAGCAAATAAAAACTATTTCTCAGATTTACTCTAGAACTAAGGCCCCTCTTGGCAGGGATGAAAAATATGGCATTGTATACAAAGTCCCTTGTAAAAATTGTAACTTGTCATACATAGGGCAGACGTCTAGGAATGTGAAGGGCCGTATTACTTTCCATAAAAGTGACTGCCGTCGAGGTGTACATTCTTGCGCTTTGGCAGAGCATGTTATTGATAAAGATCATCAAATGGACTGGGAGGGCGCTGAGATCTTAGAAAGTGTCAGTTCATATTATAAAAGACTTTTCCTTGAGATGGTTCACATCAACCTTGAACCTAACTGCCTAAATAAAAAAAGTGACATTTCAGAGCTTAGCACCGTCTACAGTTACTTACTACGCCTAGAAAGGGAAAAATATATCAGTTTACTTGATTTTCCAGCCCCCGATGAGTAGTAACTCTGGGTTGAGAGGGAGTAATTGCGGTTTTTTATATTTTTCCTTTACTTACATATTATGCCTTATTGTCTAGAATTGACCGAATTATGAATGTATTAAAATTCTCCGCCAATTCATCAATAACCGAAGGCGTCTTATTATATTTTTGGTTCACTAAACTCTCAACAACCTATGAACATTTTTACTAACCTTCCGATACCATGCGCCAGTGCTTGATGAGTGTTGTCTCTCTCCTTCTTACCCTTCTGCATTTGCTTGTCTTCTTTTAACGAAGATTTGCCAGGCATGAACGTCGGGTATAATCTCATAATTTTGCAAATGTCAATTCTCCCGTCGCGTCTATCCTGCTAAAACGCGGGAATTTTCCCTTCGGTTTTCCTCATAACACCCCGAGGAATGTAGTTGTGTAATAGAGGATGGAGACGGATCTTGCATTTTTGCATGGAAATTCCTGTTTTTAGTTTAACTGCCCACTTTGGTGAGTTCTTTTATTATGAAGATTGTTGGGTTAGATTTTACTAACTTAAATTAATTTTTGTATTGTAGAAGTCCTGAAGAAGAGAAAAATAAATTCTCGAAAGCTCGACAAATCAAAAAACAGTTTTATTCCTTAATTAAGGCCACTTCAATAAAGACTGCATCCCAACTACTCCAGTTTTGAATATTTTTTCTTAACTAGTCAGTCGCGACTACTCTCCCTTATACAGTGACCGGCAAAAAGTTCGCAACATATGGGAAAAATTTTTATTAGGAGAGTATTGGAAAAACTTTTCCGGGGGATCGGTTCTGCATGTCCGATAACCTAAAAATCAATTTTGACATACGTCACGTGACCACTGGTATAGCGTCAAATTAAAAAAAAAATTGTTAATTTACAAAAAGTGAGGTTAGTTGACGAGATATCAAAAAAAGTTATTTGAAAAAATTGCTTAGAATTAAATTCTAGGTCCTTGTGCAAAATTTTAAGATTTTATTTAAAAAAATTGGAAAACTCAATTTTTTTTAAATATTTTTTTATCGATTTACAAATTTCCAGTTTTTTTCGTTTAGATAGCTTGCCTAATGTAAAGCCCATGTATCTGGATGAAAATAAACGAATGTAGTAGTTTTTTCTACAATTGACAGGACAAAATTAAAAAAAACAGGGTTTCGCCAGACGCTAGCTGTTGCACTGATTTGTATCTAGCAGCAGTGTCAAAATTTTAGAGACATTTCAATGAGATTACATTGAGAAAACCTTAATCGTCTTAAATATATCTGAAGTTCGACTTTTTGTAAAGTTAAGGGGAGTAAAATAGATAATAAACAAAAAATTACCTGTTTATTTAATCGAAATTTCATAAACGAAAACCAATGTAAGAAAAACTTAAAAGTAGTCAAATTCTGTACTAACAACATAAAAAATCATTGTTTTTCCTTGGGTGCACAAAATTTAAAACTCAGTATGACCACCATTTCTCTCCATACATACTATTGTTCTCGAGCGCAACTCTCGATTAACATTTCGGAGCATTTTACGATTTATTTGCAATACACAATTTCTAATGACATTCTCTAAATTTTGTATATTCCTAAATGGTCGATGTTTGTACACAGAGTTCTTTAGGTATCCCCACATAAAGAAATCTAACGGAGTCAGATCTGGTGATCTCGCAGGCCACGGATTTTCAGAAAACCGTCCTATCCACTGGTTTCCAAATTCTTGATCCAGCCATCTCTTCACCTCATTTGTGGAATGAATGCTAGCTCCGTCTTGTTGAAAGTATAAATTTCTTCTTTCGGCTAATGACAAATTGTCTAAAAAGTCAGATATCTCAGTTTGTAGAAATTCTAAATATCGTTCTGAATTTAAATTGTCTCTAAAAAAAACGGTCCCACTATTCTGAGGTTGAAAATTCCGCACCACACATTAACCTTAAAACTATATTGGTCTTTACTCTGAATTACAAAGTCTGGGTTTTTGGTGGCCCACCATCTACAGTTTTGTGAACTGACGGTTCCGTTAGAGGTAAATGTAGCTTCATCCGAGAAAAGAACGTTCTTTGGGAAATTAAAATCTTCCTCAATCATACCCTGGAACCAGGCACAAAAATCGAAGCGGGCGTCATAATCCCTATCTTTTAATACTTGTACAAATTTAGGTTTGTACGGATGAAATTTGTTTCTTTTTAATATCCTCCGCACAGATCTTTCGTGAATGTTAGTGATCTCCGATATTTGACTAACTGCTAATTGGGGTGTTTCTGTGATCGACAAACACACATCCAGAGAACCTTCGTCACCTGTTACCGGTTTTTCATGGGAAACTTTATACTGATTTTCTACCGATCCCGTTTCTTTAAATTTATTGACTAGACGAGATACTGTGGAATAATGGAGGGATTTATCGGGGTGCCTCTCATTAAAAATTGCTGCTGTTTCTCTATGGCTTTTGTAATTATCTCCAGAAATTAAAATAATTTCTATCTTTTCCTGAAGAAGTAGTGTGGGTGCCATTTTAAGGAATAAAATATTAATATACTTATGTAAAATATCAAACTTAGTAAGATGCGAGACATAAACCAATGACATAGGTTGAAATCAAACAAATTATAATTTGTTTGACATTTTCTGTTGTTTTTAACCTACTAGATTATTTGGTTGTTTTAATTTCAGAGCCTGCTTTGGTAGTTTTAAGTACAACTAAATAGACCTGGTTGTTAAATTTATGTGCGAAAAATCTTAATAAAATCTTGATACAGTCATTTCATTAGATTCAAACCATTGCAACAGCGAGCGTCCGGCGAACACCTATTTTTTCGATTTTGTCCTGTCAATTGTAGAATTGTAGATCTGACTCCGTTAGATTTTTTTATGTGGGGATACCTAAAGAACCCTGTGTACAAACATCGACCCTTTAGGAATATACAAAATTTAGAGGATGTCATTATAAATTGTGTATTGCAAATAAATCGTAAAATGCTCCGAAATGTTAATCGAGAGTTGCGCTCGAGAACAACAGTATGTATGGGGAGAAATGGTGGTCATACTGAGTTTTAAATTTTGTGCACCCAAGGAAAAACAATGATTTTTTGTGTTGTTAGTACAGAATTTGACTACTTTTAAGTTTTTCTTACATTGGTTTTCGTTTATAAAATTTCGATTAAATAAACAGGTAATTTTTTGTTTATTATCTATTTTAATCCCCTTAACTTTACAAAAAGTCGAACTTCAGATATATTTAAGACGATTAAGGTTTTCTCAATGTAGTCTCATTGAAATGTCTCTAAAATTTTGACACTGCTGCTAGATACAAATCATTGCAACAGCTAGCGTCCGGCGAAACCCTATTTTTTTAATTTTGTCCTGTCAATTGTAGAAAAAACTACTACATTCGTTTATTTTCATCCAGATACATGGGCTTTACATTAGGCAAGCTATCTAAACGGCAAAAATTGGAAATTTGTAAATCGTTAAAAAAATATTTAAAAAAAATTGAGTTTTCCAATTTTTTTAAATAAAATTTTAAAATTTTGCACAAGGACCTAGAATTTAATTCTAAGCAATTTTTTCAAATAACTTTTTTTGATATCTCGTCAACTAACCTCACTTTTTGTAAATTAACAATTTTTTTTTTAATTTGACGCTATACCAGTGGTCACGTGACGTATGTCAAAATCGATTTTTAGGTTATCGGACATGCAGAACCGATCCCCTGGGAAAGTTTTTCCGATACTCTCCTAATAAAAATTTTTCCCATATGTTGCGAACTTTTTGCCGGTCACTGTATATATATATATATATATATATATATATATATATATATATATATATATATATATATATATATATATACAGCGTGTCTTCGGAAGTTCTTACCATATGGAAATTTGTTTTATTATTGATTTTACGAAAAAAAGTGCCTGTTATAAAAAGTTCTGCATCGTGAGAAAATAGCATTTGCATTCAAAAATTTTATCTAGTACATACAGGGTGGCTCAAAAATGTAAAAGTCCTAATACACGTGAAGCTAAAAAGACATAAAATCGTTATTTAAAGGTAAACTGCCACTGCAAATGTGCTAGAATTAACTTTTTTATGTTAGTAAATTAGGTTTGGAACATACTGGAGGTCCCAAAAATAAAATTAATTTTTTTTATCGCCTTTACAAAAAAAGTATATCTTCATAAAAAGTTCTACATTGTGAAAAAAGAGCAAGGTTATTCAAAAATTTTATATACCTAGGACATACAGGTGGCAAAATAATTTAAATTTTGGCAAAATAATTTAAATTTAAATTGTGACTTTCAGCTGTTTAAGCCACCCTGTATTGTCCTACATCAAGTTTATAAATAACCATGCTCTTTTTTTACAAGGTAGAAATTTTTATGAAGATATACTTTTTTTTGTAAAGGCGATAAAAAAAATTAATTTTATTTTTGGGACCTCCTGTATGTTCCAAACCTAATTTACTAAAATAAAAAAGTTAATTCTAGCACATTATACATACAAATATATATATATATATATATATATATATATATATATATATATATATATATATATATATATATATATATATATATACAGTGACCGGCAAAAAGTTCGCAACATATGGGAAAAATTTTTATTAGGAGAGTATCGGAAAAACTTTCCCAGGGGATCGGTTCTGCATGTCCGATAACCTACAAATCGATTTTGACATACGTCACGTGACCACTGGTATAGCGTCAAATTAAAAAAAAAATTGTTAATTTACAAAAAGTGAGGTTAGTTGACGAGATATCAAAAAAAGTTATTTGAAAAAATTGCTTAGAATTAAATTCTAGGTCCTTGTGCAAAATTTTAAGATTTTATTTAAAAAAATTGGAAAACTCAATTTTTTTTAAATATTTTTTTATCGATTTACAAATTTCCAGTTTTTTTCGTTTAGATAGCTTGGCTAATGTAAAGCCCATGTATCTGGATGAAAATAAACGAATGTAGTAGTTTTTTCTACAATTGACAGGACAAAATTTAAAAAAACAGGGTTTCGCCGGACGCTAGCTGTTGCAATGATTTGTATCTAGCAGCAGTGTCAAAATTTTAGAGACATTTCAATGAGATTACATTGAGAAAACCTTAATCGTCTTAAATATATCTGAAGTTCGACTTTTTGTAAAGTTAAGGGGATTAAAATAGATAATAAACAAAAAATTACCTGTTTATTTAATCGAAATTTTATAAACGAAAACCAATGTAAGAAAAACTTAAAAGTAGTCAAATTCTGTACTAACAACACAAAAAATCATTGTTTTTCCTTGGGTGCACAAAATTTAAAACTCAGTATGACCACCATTTCTCTCCATACATACTGTTGTTCTCGAGCGCAACTCTCGATTAACATTTCGGAGCATTTTACGATTTATTTGCAATACACAATTTATAATGACATTCTCTAAATTTTGTATATTCCTAAAGGGTCGATGTTTGTACACAGGGTTCTTTAGGTATCCCCACATAAAAAAATCTAACGGAGTCAGATCTACAATTCTACAATTGACAGGACAAAATCGAAAAAATAGGTGTTCGCCGGACGCTCGCTGTTGCAATGGTTTGAATCTAATGAAATGACTGTATCAAGATTTTATTAAGATTTTTCGCACATAAATTTAACAACCAGGTCTATTTAGTTGTACTTAAAACTACCAAAGCAGGCTCTGAAATTAAAACAACCAAATAATCTAGTAGGTTAAAAACAACAGAAAAATGTCAAACAAATTATAATTTGTTTGATTTCAACCTATGTCATTGGTTTATGTCTCGCATCTTACTAAGTTTGATATTTTACATAAGTTTATTAATATTTTATTCCTTAAAATGGCACCCACACTACTTCTTCAGGAAAAGATAGAAATTATTTTAATTTCTGGAGATAATTACAAAAGCCATAGAGAAACAGCAGCAATTTTTAATGAGAGGCACCCCGATAAATCCCTCCATTATTCCACAGTATCTCGTCTAGTCAATAAATTTAAAGAAACGGGATCGGTAGAAAATCAGTATAAAGTTTCCCATGAAAAACCGGTAACAGGTGACGAAGGTTCTCTGGATGTGTGTTTGTCGATCACAGAAACACCCCAATTAGCAGTTAGTCAAATATCGGAGATCACTAACATTCACGAAAGATCTGTGCGGAGGATATTAAAAAGAAACAAATTTCATCCGTACAAACCTAAATTTTTACAAGTATTAAAAGATAGGGATTATGACGCCCGCTTCGATTTTTGTGCCTGGTTCCAGGGTATGATTGAGGAAGATTTTAATTTCCCAAAGAACGTTCTTTTCTCGGATGAAGCTACATTTACCTCTAACGGAACCGTCAGTTCACAAAACTGTAGATGGTGGGCCACCGAAAACCCAGACTTTGTAATTCAGAGTAAAGACCAATATAGTTTTAAGGTTAATGTGTGGTGCGGAATTTTCAACCTCAGAATAGTGGGACCTTTTTCCTTTAGAGACAATTTAAATTCAGAACGATATTTAGAATTCCTACAAACTGAGATATCTGACTTTTTAGACAATTTGTCATTAGCCGAAAGAAGAAATTTATACTTTCAACAAGACGGAGCTAGCATTCATTCCACAAGTGAGGTGAAGAGATGGCTGGATCAAGAATTTGGAAACCAGTGGATAGGACGGTTTTCTGAAAATCCGTGGCCTGCGAGATCACCAGATCTGACTCCGTTAGATTTCTTTATGTGGGGATACCTAAAGAACTCTGTGTAGAAACATCGACCCTTTAGGAATATACAAAATTTAGAGAATGTCATTAGAAATTGTGTATTGCAAATAAATCGTAAAATGCTCCGAAATGTTAATCGAGAGTTGCGCTCGAGAACAATAGTATGTATGGAGAGAAATGGTGGTCATACTGAGTTTTAAATTTTGTGCACCCAAGGAAAAACAATGATTTTTTATGTTGTTAGTACAGAATTTGACTACTTTTAAGTTTTTCTTACATTGGTTTTCGTTTATGAAATTTCGATTAAATAAACAGGTAATTTTTTGTTTATTATCTATTTTACTCCCCTTAACTTTACAAAAAGTCGAACTTCAGATATATTTAAGACGATTAAGGTTTTCTCAATGTAATCTCATTGAAATGTCTCTAAAATTTTGACACTGCTGCTAGATACAAATCATTGCAACAGCTAGCGTCCGGCGAAACCCTGTTTTTTTTAATTTTGTCCTGTCAATTGTAGAAAAAACTACTACATTCGTTTATTTTCATCCAGATACATGGGCTTTACATTAGCCAAGCTATCTAAACGAAAAAAACTGGAAATTTGTAAATCGATAAAAAAATATTTAAAAAAAATTGAGTTTTCCAATTTTTTTAAATAAAATCTTAAAATTTTGCACAAGGACCTAGAATTTAATTCTAAGCAATTTTTTCAACTAACTTTTTTTGATATCTCGTCAACTAACCTCACTTTTTGTAAATTAACAATTTTTTTTTTAATTTGACGCTATACCAGTGGTCACGTGACGTATGTCAAAATCGATTTTTAGGTTATCGGACATGCAGAACCGATCCCCCGGAAAAGTTTTTCCAATACTCACCTAATAAAAATTTTTCCCATATGTTGCGAACTTTTTGCCGGTCACTGTATATATACAGGGTGGTCCGTAATGAATGCGCCAAAAAGCAATCCTAGATTAATCTCGTGAAAATAATGATATTGAGCCAAATATGTCTTAATAAAATGTCGCACATTAATGAGATACAGGGTGTTAAAGTTCAGTTCTCAGAATTGTTATTTCCTTATACCTCAAGTCGTTTTTGAGATATCGACATGAAAACTGGGAATCGGGGGTTTTCAGGGATGGGGAATACGATGGTATTCCATTTATTGACATAATATGTAGAGGGCGCTACTTACACCTTATACACTCATTATTTCATGCCATAACTTTCTTATTCGTACCGTTCTTTTATTTTTTTACGCTACCGACAACAATATCCAAATAGAAGGCAGCCGGATCGACATATTTTTCAAAGATTATACGCTCGACTAGGCGAAACAGGGTCTTTTCGTCCCCAGAATCATGTTGGGCGTCCTAAAAAAGTATCTGTAGAACAAGAAGAAGAGATTTTAGTACGAGTGGGTGAAAATCCAAGTACAAGTACAAGACATTTGGCAAATGCTAGTCACGTGAAAAGAACACAGGTTTTACAAGTTTTACACACCGAAAAACTACACCCATATCATTTTAACCCCGTTCAACATCTACTACCAACCGATTTACCAACCAGACTTCAGTTTTGTCAATTACTGCTTAACAATCACAATCACGATCCCACTTTTATCAATAGAATCCTTTTCACGGACGAGGCGACCTTCACCAGACGAGGTGTGCTTAATTGGCGAAATAACCATACATGGGAAGTGGAAAATCCACACTTAACGAGAGAACAACATTTTCAGCAGGAATTTTCTATCAATATTTGGTGTGGCATAATCGGTGATTTTATTATTGGGCCTTATGAGTTGCCCGCAAGACTTAATGGTAACCAGTACTTGCAGTTTCTTCAAAATGGTTTGCGGGATCTACTCGATGATATACCCTTAAATTTACGACAAAATATGTGGTTTATGCACGATGGTGCTCCACCACATTATCCACTTGCAGTTCGCAACTATCTAGATGAATGGCTGCCTCATAGATGGTTTGGTCGTGGCAGTGAAATTCCATGGCCGCCGCGTAGCCCGGATCTTAATCCTTTGGATTTCTTCTTTTGGGGTTTTATCAAATCTTTAGTATACACAGAAGAAATCCGTACCCGTGAGCAACTTTTGCAAAAAATTCATGGTTCCACCAATGTTATCAGGAATAAGCAAGGAACTTTATTCCAAGTACGACGCTATTTGGTGAAGGGATTAAGAAAATGCATAGAAGTGAATGGTGGACATTTTTCGCATTTGTTGAAGTGATTTTTTGTTATTTGTTCATGATCAATTAATTATTCGTTAGTCAAGTCTGTTATCTCAGTTTTAATGTTTAATATTTTTTGACTATGCAATACAACGAATAAATGCAAATAATTCGAAAACGGCTTATTTAATCGAAATACATGTAGTACACCTTTTTTTCTTAAAAAACGTCGCTCTTTCAAAATTTTCAATAAAAAATAAAAGAACGGTTCTAATAATAAAGTTATGGCATGAAATAATGAGTGTATAAGGTGTAAGTAGCGCCCTCTACATATTATGTCAATAAATGGAATACCATCGTATTCCCCTTCCCTGAAAACCCCCGATTCCCAGTTTTCATGTGGATATCTCAAAAAAGACTTGAGCTATAAGGAAATAACAATTCTGAGAACTGAACTTTAACACCCTGTATCTCATTAATGTGCGACATTTTATTAAGACATATTTGGCTCAATATCATTATTTTCACGAGATTAATCTAGGATTGCTTTTTGGCGCATTCATTACGGACCACCCTGTATATATATATATATATATATATATATATATATATATATATATATATATATATATATATATATATATATATATATATGTATGTATAATGTGCTAGAATTAACTTTTTTATTTTAGTAAATTAGGTTTGGAACATACAGGAGGTCCCAAAAATAAAATTAATTTTTTTTATCGCCTTTACAAAAAAAAGTATATCTTCATAAAAATTTCTACCTTGTAAAAAAAGAGGGTGTCTAAAATAGGTGATACCACTATTGCTATCTCCGAAATGGTAAAAGATATGAGGTCGGTTAAATTAGAGAAACTGTGCCATTTCTAGTCCCTATTCATATTCTGTTTACGGAGTTGCCAAATTCTCTATAGTTTCTGATCTACAGGGGATTTTTAAAAAATAGTCAAAAATTTAATTCTTAAATATCTCGAAAACTATTATAGTTAGAAAAAAGTTGTTTTAACAAAAATCACACGATTTTTTCCCTTCTCTTAAGTAACGTTATGGTTTTGTTTATACCATTTGTTTTTACTGAGTTGCTGATACTAACTTGTTTTTTTCAAAAACGGACCTGGATTTTTTGCTGCATTTTTTGAAAGAATACTTTATACCCTTTAGAACTGTGTAACACTTGTTTATGTTTTTCGACGTTTTGGTGAAGAATAGTATCATCATCAGGATATTCTACCAGTACGGGCCTGGCATTTTTCAAGTTAATGCGCCATTTCACGATCTATTATGGAGACAATTAGGTCAGAATCAGTAACTATGGATTAAATTGTTTTAACTGGTAAGTTTTAATTATAATAATGATTACTAACCAGGACCCTCAAGTTTGTAAAATTGGTCCAACGCCTGAAACAACATAAGCTTAGTTTTAATTATAACAAATCCTAATAATTAATTCTTAGAGGCATGATTGGCTTCGTGTGGTCAGTCCAATCGCGTCCATCAACCTGCTCGTCCGCCCGTCCATATGTTATAATTCAACGCAACGTCAAAAAATAAAGCAGAAAACGGATTTTAGATTCGATTTCCTTATAATCCGAACCCAGTAAATATGACAATGGCTTTATGCTAGAATATAGTTAATGTCTTTAATATGAGATAATATGGTTTGTTTTCAAAGCCAGTAAATAGTAATTCAACTGTACCAGCAGAATGAGTTGCAGCAAAAATGAAATCATTAGGTAAAATAGGATTATTTATTATTATCTTTTGAACTGAAAGGTCATTTTTGGATACGAAAATATTAAAAACCTAAATAATGAAGACGTATCATCAAGGGTGCCTTTTACAATATGTAGTAAACTTAACCACCAGTTAGGTGCTGTTAATAAAGGCCGCTAATTATATCTGATCTGAGTCTGCTAAACTTTTGCTTTCAATATCTCATTGGCTTAAGTGCAATTTGACAAACTTTAATGACCAAAGGGTTCCAGTTAGTAATCATGAAGATAGTTTAAAATTAATCAGTTGAGTAATTTAAACCACAGCGATAGGTTGTGAAATTGTGCCTTAACATGGAAAATTCCAGGTCCGTATCGACAGAAAAACCTGATGATGTTATTCCTCATCAAAACGTCGAAAACCATAATCAAGTTTTTTTTTATTGGTAAAGCCTGCGGCGTTTACTGTTATTAAAACTGGTCTGCAAGACCAACCATTAATTTTTCTCTAAATTCTTAAAAACTAAAATCCTTATATACTAAAGTTCACCCAATGGAGTCCTAAAGGTTTATCTGTTGTGACTCATGGCCATGGCACTTAGCACTCACACACTTGCGCACTGTACTATGTTTTCAAAAGTCTATACTAGTTCAAAGGGCTTGGTCCTCTTCAGCCTTCTAACTAGGTCCTGGTTGTCAAGAAGCCTAATGGCTTCGACGTTAACGTGCTGATGGAGACGAGACTCGTGCTTGATGGCAAATCTTCTAATTTCACTAGCGACATACGGGATACTAAGATCGCGATGTAGGTCACTATTTCGTATGTACCACGGTGCACTAACTATGTTCCGTAATACTTTATTTTGGAAGGTTTGGATGCGTTTGATGTGGCTCTCCTTGGCACAGCCCCATAACTGGATGCCATAAACGCAGACTGGTTTTAAAATCTGGTTGTATATCATGATTTTACAGTGTATTGACAGCTTAGATTTTCGTCCCAAGAGCCAATACAACTGTCTATATTTGAGCCCTAGTTCAGTGCGTTTAGTTCTGATATGTTCCTTCCATCTTAGTTTCGCATCTAAGGTCATCCCCAGGTATTTGGCAGTATTTGCATAGGGAACTATGATACCATTTATGTTAATTGGTTGATGATTGCCTATTCTTTTGTTGGTAAAGTTGACACAAATAGATTTTTGCTCATTAAGCTTAATCTTCCAGTCTGTGGTCCAATTGTAAATCTGGTCGCTAGCATGTTGGAGTTGTCTGGTTACTGCATCTAGGTCTGTTCCTACTGCTAATACAGCAGTGTCATCAGCGAATGTAGCCACAGTTACATTTTCTGTTTGTGGGAGATCACAAGTGTACAGTAAATAAAGGACGGGTCCCAAGACGCTTCCTTGAGGCACACCTGCTTTAACTTCCTTCAGTTTGGAGTATTCATCCTCCTGTTTAATTCTGAACACTCTATCTGTAATGTAGGAGGTTAGCAACCCTACATATTGTTTTGGTAACATTCTGTTTAATTTGTTAATTAGCCCTTTGTGCCAAACTTTATCAAAAGCTTGAGCTACGTCAAGGAAGATAGTTGAGCAGATTAGCTTTTCTTCTAGTGCCCTTTCTATGATGTCTGTTATTCGATGGACTTGGTCTATCGTGGAGTGCTTGCATCTAAAGCCAAATTGATGATTTGGGATTAGGTTACTGTTCTCTATTATAATCTTAAGTCGTTTTAAGAAAAGCTTTTCAAATAATTTTGAAATAATTGGTAGTAGTGATATGGGCATGTAAGATTTGGCTTCATTCGGTGGTTTGCCTGGTTTTGGTAGCATAATGACTTCAGCCACTTTCCAGACGCTAGGGACGTGTTTTAATCTAAGTGCTGCATTAATTAGGTAAGTCAGCATAACTATACCTTTTTTTGGTAGTTGTTTTAAAATTTCTCCTGTTATAAGGTCAAACCCAGGGGCTTTTTTGGCGCTTAAATTGTTTTTGATTTCGTTCGCTACTTCTTTAGGAGTGACTAGTGCTATTTCATTCTCTTGGATATTCACAGACTCTTCCATATTGACATTGGACTGGATATCATTTGGCTGAAAAATTTCGGCTAGATGTTCTGCAAATGCTTCAGCCTTTTCCTTATTATCTCTTGCCCAAGTACCATCCCTTAATTTGATGGGTGGCATTTGGGTGATTGGCCTTTTGAGTTTTTTCGTTGCCTTCCATAAGGAGAAATCCTTGTCTTCATCAGCTGATAAATTTTCTAGGTAGCTGTTTATAGATTCTTCTCTAAGTTTTTGTATTTCTCGTTTAAGTTGTTGAGTTTTGTTGTTAAGAATATTTTTGTCCGATGGATCCCTAGTGTGTTGCCATCTCCTTCTGGCTCTTCTCTTTTCTTTGACAAGTTCTCTTATTTCCATTGGATAGTTGTTTCCCATTGTTTTTTGAGTGTACGCCTTTGTGTTGTCCCAGGCTATTTTTTGTATGATGTTGTTGAACTTTTCAGCTGCTACTTCTAATTGTTCTTTGGTTCTTAATTGGATTTTAAGGATAATTTTATTTTCCAGTTCATTTCTAAAGCTTTTCCAATCAGTAGTTTTATTAACCAAAGTTGGCCTATTTTCTTTTCTAATTATTTTCTCGCTCAAAGTTAAGATCACAGCTGAGTGATCAGAGTCTAGGTCAAAATTATCTTGAATATCAATAAAATTGGGTGACACTTTTCTTGATATAAAAAAATCTAATAGATCTGGAATTTTATTAGTACCTGTAGGCCAGTATGCTGGTTTACCAGTAGTGTGAAAGTTGCAACCGGTTTCCCTTATAGCTTCCCTAAGTTCTTTACCTTTTGTAGTTGTTAATCTGGATCCCCAATCCATGTGTTTCGAATTGTAGTCACCTCCCACGATGAATCTGTCTCCCAGATGCTGTAGAAAGTTTTTATAATCCGTTTTCTTGAGGTTATACCTTGGTGGACAGTACACTGCAGCAACAGTCAGTCTCTGTTTGGTTGTGTTACTTGTTTTAATTCCTATTGCTGTTAACTGAACTTCTACACTCCTAATAGGGCATTGTTCATAATGATTAATGCTATTCTTTATTATAACAGCCGTTCCCCCACGTGCCTGATTGTCGGGATGAATCGTTTGGTATACTTGGTAACCCTTTATTTTTAGGTAGGTCTCATTTGTTGAATGTGTTTCTGAGACCAGACACACATCAATACTTTGTGTGTTGAGAAATATTTCTATTTCTTGCATTCTGTTTTGGATGCCATTAGCATTCCAAGTTGCTATTCTTAGATCTTGTTGATGCATTATTGTTTTTCACGAGTTTTGGTTTCCAGTCTGTCTAATCTTTCTGAAAGATTGTTCATAAGGTTCATCATATTTTGTAACATTAGCATCATGGACTGTTGCTCATTCGGAACTGGTGCAGGTTGAGATTTAGGGCCATGTGCTGCCTGTGCATAGGATACCTCTTTGGTAGTATTTTTAGATGTGAATATTTTTGGTTGTCCATTTTGTGGTTTCCTTGCATTGTTTGCGTTATTTCGTCTTTTCTGCAGTTCTTTTGCTACCACGCATCCACGGTAGTTTGCGGGATGTGCCTCTCCGCAGTTTGAACATTTAGGTGGTGTTTCCCTTGGCTTGGTGCATTCGGAGGTCAGGTGATTCCCAGCGCATTTGACACAAGTGACTGCGTGTTTGCAGAATTTTTGTGTGTGCTCATATCTTTGGCATTTTTGCACTGAGGTATCAAATTATTGCTCCTTATCGCTTCAATTTTAACTTTCATATGGCATATATACTGAATTTCGTATATTTTTTTGATATCTTCCGAGTTTTGGAAGGTTAGCATAAATAGGGGTAGGGGGATTATTTTAACCTCGTCCTTAACTTTTGTCTTTTTTATTTTGTTTACGACTTCAAGGATCTTAAAGCCTCTGCTCAATAAATCATCCTTGATGTCTTGTGGGTCACACGAAGGGTGTAGGTTTCTCGCCATCACCCTTAGCGGCCTAGTCTGCTTACTTTCAAATGTATGCCATTCCATGTCGGTGCTATTCATGAAGGCAGTGAGATCTCTATATTCAATGTCGGTGTCTACATTGATTTTTAGCTGGTTATTATTCATTAAATTTGCTTTAAATTTAAGATTCTTTGACTCTAGTGTCTGGTTTATATTTTTATAGCTTTTCACATTGCTTAAAATCACAGGTGGTGGTTTTTGTGATTTTGGGACAACTTGTTTATTTTTTTTAGGTTCGGAAATATTATCATCTTTTTCTGGCGAGCTAGTGGCTTTTCTTTTTCTTCTCTTATTTTTGGGTAGGAGCCATGCTGTCTCCTGGGCTACTACTTCTTCTTCCTCGTCTGAATTGACTGGGGAATAAGTTTTTTTGGGCTGCAAAGAAACGCTAAGCTCTTTAATCTCATTAAGTGCTGCATTGAGCTGAGATTCTAAGGTTTTAATTTTTGCTGACTGTTCATTTTGAGGCGAAACAGATGGTCCTCCGCCGTCCTTCATATTGGATTCCAACCCTAATCCTATGTTTTTATTATAACTTTTTAATTGGAGCGCATTGTCCTTATTTTGCAAATTTGCAACTTTGTCGACAGTCAATGTGAAACGACGAACGTTTGAACTTGACATAGATTTCGCGATAGCTTACGACAAGCTTGCCGCCGGTATCACTCGCGATGATGACACCTCTTTTTGTTTTGATTTTCCGATCGGTTTTTGAGCACGTCTGCACTGTTCGAATGTTAGCGAATAACTGACCCATAATCAAGTGATACATAGTTGTAAAGGGTATGAAGTATTCTTTTAAAAAATGCAGCAAAAAATCCAGGTCCGGATTTGAAAAAAACAAGTTAGTATCAGTAACTCAGTAAAAACAAATGGTATAAACAAAACAATAACGTTACTTTAGAGAAGGTAAAAAACCGTGTGGTTTTTGTAAAAACAACTTTTTTCTAACTATAATAGTTTTCGAGATATTTAAGAATTAAATTTTTGACTATTTTTAAATAATCCCCTGTAGATAAGAAACTATAGAGAATTTGTCAACTCCGTAAACGGAATATGAATAGGGACTAGGAATGGCACATTTTCTCTAATTTAACCGACCTCGTATCTTTTACCATTTCGGAGATAGCAATAGTGGTATCACCTATTTTAGACACCCTGTATATATATATATATATATATATATATATATATATATATATATATATATATATATATATATATATATAACTTGCAAAATAACGGGATATCGGTCAATAAAATAGTATATTAGCTACTCTTTTACATATACCAAGCTTTCGTAACTATTTGGTTACTTCGTCAGGGCTAAAATTATAAATTATTAGGAACTATAAACATATTTTTATAATGTTGATATTTTACCAATGCGGTGAGTTATATTTTCCTTATTAAAAAATTATTGTTATCAGTATCATATAAAAGTTTGTATAAAATAAAAATTTAATAAAATGGTATGAATCCTTAATAGAAAATTGTAAAATGTTGACACTTCTGACTTTTCTTATAAAAAATATCAATTTGACGTAAATAATTTTTGGTATTTCTTTATTTATATTATCCTACTGATATATATATATATATATATATATATATATATATATATATATATATATATATATATATATATATATTTATATATATATATATATATTTATATATATATATATATATATATATATATATATATATATATATATATATATATATATATATATATATATATATATATATATATATATATATATATATATATATTGATGCCTGTTAAGTTGTTACCTCCGGTGCACAGGCTGGGCGACCTGGCCTCCACCATAACCAGTTGACCTTTAACAAGAAAATTACCTATATATGCTTAGGGGGACTCCCTTAACAGGTCTGTCAAGAGAGGGGAAAAGATTTTTAATTTTTAAAATTTTCATATATGACCGGATAAACTTAGATTGTTATTACCTCCGTGATATATGTAGCTTTGTGACACTGCTTAAACTTTGTTACCTCTAGCAGTGTTGCCTGGTTTAGCAAAATGCTGCGCATATAGGAAAGTATATAATATGCTTTATTAGATTAAACTGACTTGGTGAAATATAAAAGATAGTGGGATTTTCGGTTCGCTTAGTTTATTCCATTTAGAATCGTTTGCCCGTACGGGAATGAATCCGCCCAAACTTCTGGACCCAAAAATTTTAAATTTAAGGGATGCTTTACTTTTATAACGTAATCACACCTGAGGAAGGAGCTTGTCGACATTTAATTTCTAAGGATCTGTTAGTTGGGGAAGAGGGGTAAAATAATTTATTACATTTTATTCTCAATAAGATACTAATTTGTAATTTTAAAAATGTATGCAATTTTGATATTTTATCAATTCCGAAAGAGGTTAAATGGGGGTGGTTACTCTGATGTTGCTACTTTAATAGATATTATTGTTAGTTGGCTTACAAATAATATGATTTTATTGGTTGTACCTGTAACGAAAATAAATTCGTTCAAGTGCAAGTTATAATTGTTTGTGTAACTATTATTGTGATAAAACAATATTAAAAATATGCTGCAACTGTTGATAATTATTTCTAATAGTTTTAGAGAATAATTACTTGTATTACTGTAAATTTGGAAGTTAAGTTATTAAGAACAGCTTGCGGTGCGCGAAGTTCAAATTGGTACTGGACTATAAATCATTGTCCGTAATATATGGCGTACTTCAAAATTTTGTTTTTTTTATAAGATTTATAATATTATATGAGTATCACAATGATATATACTGAATTTATGGTAATAACAGAATACTCAATTCAACTTTGTTTAAGTTTGAATTAATTTTAATCGTTATTTCGAAAAATTCTAATCTGATAAAACACATATGTGCATTAAATTTGTCCTTTTCTGTAGAGAAACTAATTCACAATTTTTTACGTAAAGGGGGGAAAGGGCGGTCCTTTTAAACCTCGGGGAAGGAAGAACGCTTGAGGGGGAAAACTTAAGGACTTTTTGGTATAATCCTAAGAAGCTATTTCATGATATAAAATTTCTTCCCGGAGTTTTTTCCATCACAAAACACTTGGTATCTGGCCTATATTGAGCATTTTTTTTATATCTAAGACATCACACGTAGACTTCAAGCCTAAGTACTAACGTACCGTGGGTGTCTGAAGAGAAGGGAAATGTAGTCCATTGACACGGGATTTGAAGGATTGGAGGTTGGGACGGGAAGGGAAAACATCTGCAGGCAATTGGTTCCATAATATGGAGACCCTAGGTATTAATGTGCGAGAGAAGTGGTCTGTTCTAGGCTTTTGTAGCTGGACAGTAAAGGGATGCATACGTAACGCGCCTCTTGTTGTTCTGTTAGGGACATTCAAGGGGGGAATAATACCGGCTAGTTCTTCAGAGCAAAATCCGTGGAAGTAGCGGTAGAAAAGGGATAAATCCCCTACAGCGCGGCGATGAGCGAAAGAAGGGAGTTTTCTCGGGAGGGCTGGGTCATTGATCAGTCGAATGGCATGAACTTAAGCGTACATAATATTAACTTTTCCCAAATTATTGATAAATGTGCTGCAGATAAACTTCGGAAAGTATTAGTTTTGTTTCCACAGAAATCACAAACCCGTCATATGGCATGTTTGAACTCAGATTTTCCAACCTCAAATATGTGAAAAAATTACGATTACTGTATTCTCTCCATGAAGTAAAGATTGATCTGCGCCCGGTGATCATTGTTTTTAACCTATGTTAACATTCAATTTGTGTATTTAAATTTAAATATAATAAACATGAACAACTTTATGGCTGACCAATGGCGAAACTAAGTATGTGCGCCCCCCCCCCCCCCCGAAGATTTCTGAAAGCGTCCTGTTATTTTGCACCCATCTTGATCCTTCGTATTGAGGGGGGACTTGAGGGCGCCCTGGGCTTTCGTGACCCCCCCCCCCCCCCCCCGCAACGGGGGGCTTGCGGGGGCGTTATTTACGCCACTGTGGCTGACCGGTTTAAGTTGACTGTCAAGGGTTTAAATTGGCAAAGTAGGAACACGAAAAGTTTTGTCTTATTAATTTATTTCTGTTGTTTTTTTACAAGTTTAAAAAGGGAAATTTTGGTATTATAAAAATCATTTAGAAGTTATACAGATCGCGAAGATTATAAAATAACAGCGGGTTGTAGAAAGAAAATGTACTAATTGATGAAACTAAACGTGTTAAATTTAATACTGTTTAGTACTGTTATATTGCTAAACTGTATGTTGATACCTCCGAAATAGAGACTCAACGTACGTTGTCACCTCATATATAACGTCGATACCTCCGGTTTCTTAGGTATCGCACTTCGATTTAATGTTCGGCCCGGTCCGGAAAAAAGTCGTGTCCCATCGGGAAAAAGTCAGATTTTGATATCACAGAGACAGATGACACATGACATAGAGTGTATTATCAGAGAAACATAAGATGGTTTTCCTCTGGTATTATTTTGTATTCCGTGTAAATCGAAGTTGGTTGGTATGGTAAAATGGAAAAATTAAAGTGAGTAGGCAAAACGAATGGAAAAATTACACAAACATAGAAGAAAATATACGTGGTAACATATATTTCTATGATAAGTAGTTTTGCACGTAATTACAGATTCAGAGATTTGATTTTGACATTACATTTTTTGCAAGGAAACTATCATTTTATTTTTACCGTATTTATGCAAATATACATATACCACACACCACGTGTTTTCACTATTTAGAATAAAATATCTATGAACAAGTTATTTTCCTGGGTTGCAAAGCATAGTTGTTTTATTAAAATTGCTAAGTATAAACTTTTCTCATTTTATTATCTGCTCCATTTTCTTTTGTTACAGGTTACAGATAATTCACCAAAAAAACCTAGAAGAGGTAATCTGAAGATCAAAACAATACATCTTTTTTTTGACGTTGATGCTGAAATATTTTTAAGTAGAAATTTTTTACTTTTACATAAGTAAATAAAATGTGTTCTGGGATTTTTCAAAATATAAGTGTACAATAATTACTTTATACTTTTATTCATTTTTATTTCCTAAAAAAATGTAACGTTTTGTTGAACTGGCTAGCTCTTCTTTTTAACAAGGTGTTACAAACTTGTTAAAACACAATGATTAACCAGAAGATTACCGGTATTAAGTCCTAAACATCTTTGGTGAAACCCGGTATTAAATTTTTTACTTCTCACATACGAATACAAATTGCGGTAACAATAATTTCTTCTGAAAATATTGTAGAATGACTAATATGTGTTGCCTAAGAAATTTAGGCAAGACATATTAAGAATGACCTTCGCCTAACAGTACAACGTTGCCGCTTTTCGGAGGTAACAGCGTACTACGTTTGTCTACAATAATGTACATATATACCAGAGGTATCAACGCACTAGGCGTGTCTCTTCGTCGCGCGACACTAGCGCCCGTGATCTACGCTTGAACTAACGGCGTTACGAAACAGAGACTCGGTGAGCGTTGGCACCTCAGAACAAATTTTCGTTTTTCAGTCGCAAACGCCCTCTAGATGATGGTGACAGTGGAAAATATGGCGATACGTTGATACCTCCGAAACCGGAGGTATCGACGTTATATATGAGGTGACAACGTTTATTGAGTCTCTGTTTCGGAGGTATCAACATACCGTCTATCAATATATATATATATATATATATATATATATATATATATATATATATATATATATATATATATATATATATATATATATATATTATTGTAGACAAACGTAGTACGCTGTTACCTCCGAAAAGCGGCAACGTTGTACTGTTAGGCGAAGGTCATTCTTAACATGTCTTGCCTAAATTTCTTAGGCAACACATATTAGTCATTCTACAATATTTTCAGAAGAAATTATTGTTACCGCAATTTGTATTCGTATGTGAGAAGTAAAGAATTTAATACCGGGTTTCACCAAAGATGTTTAGGACTTAATACCGGTAATCTTCTGGTTAATCATTGTGTTTTAACAAGTTTGTAACTCCTTGTTAAAAAGAAGAGCTAGCCAGTTCAACAAAACGTTACATTTTTTTAGGAAATAAAAATGAATAAAGGTATAAAGTAATTATTGTACACTTATATTTTGAAAAATCCCAGAACACATTTTATTTACTTATGTCAAAGTAAAAAATTTCTACTTAAAAATATTTCAGCATCAATGTCAAAAAAAAAGATGTATTGTTTTGATCTTCAGATTACCTCTTCTAGGTTTTTTTGGTGAATTATCTGTAACCTGTAACTAAAGGAAATGGAGCAGATAATAAAATGAGAAAAGTTTATACTTAGCAATCTTAATAAAACAACTATGCTTTGCAACCCAGGGAAATAACTTGTTCATAGATATTTTATTCTAAATAGTGAAAACACGTGGCGTGTGGTATATGTATATTTGCATAAATACGGTAAAAATAAAATGATGGTTTCCTTGCAAAAAATGTAATGTCAAAATCAAATCTCTGAATCTGTAATTACGTGCAAAACTACTTACCACAGAAATATATGTTACCAAGTATATTTTCTTCTATGTTTGTGTAATTTTTCCATTCGTTTTGCCTACTCACTTTAATTTTTCCATTTTACCATACCAACCAACTTCGATTTACACGGAATACAAAATAATACCAGAGAAAAACCATCTTATTTTTCTCTGATAATACACTCTATGTCATGTGTCATCTGTCTCTGTGATATCAAAATCTGACTTTTTCCCGATGGGACACGACTTTTTTCCGGACCGGGCCGAACATTAAATCGAAGTGCGATACCTAAGAAACCGGAGGTATCGACGTTATATATGAGGTGACAACGTACGTTGAGTCTCTATTTCGGAGGTATCAACATACAGTTTAGCAATATAACAGTACTAAACAGTATCAAATTTAACACGTTTAGTTTCATCAATTAGTACATTTTCTTTCTACAACCCGCTGTTATTTTATAATCTTCGCGATCTGTATAACTTCTAAATGATTTTTATAATACCAAAATTTCCCTTTTTAAACTTGTAAAAAAACAACAGAAATAAATTAATAAGACAAAACTTTTCGTGTTCCTACTTTGCCAATTTAAACCCTTGACAGTCATCTTAAACCGGTCAGCCACAGTGGCGTAAATAACACCCCCGCAAGCCCCCCGTTGCGGGGGGGGGGGGTTCACGAAAGCCCAGGGCGCCCTCAAGTCCCCCCTCAATACGAAGGATCAAGATGGGTGCAAAATAACAGGACGCTTTCAGAAATCTTCGGGGGGAGCGCACATACTTAGTTTCGCCATTGGTCAGCCATAAAGTTGTTCCTGTTTATTATATTTAAATTTAAATACACAAATTGAATGTTAAAATAGGTTAAAAACAATAAAAACAATGATCACCGGGCGCAGATCAATCTTTACTTCATGGAGAGAATACAGTAATCGTAATTTTTTCACATATTTGAGGTTGGAAAATCTGAGTCCAAACATGCCATATGACGGGTTTGTGATTTCTGTGGAAACAAAACTAATACTTTCCGAAGTTTATCTGCAGCAAATTTATCAATAATTTGGGAAAAGTTAATATTATGTACGCTTAAGTTCATGCCACTCGACTGATCAATGACCCAGCCCTCCCGAGAAAACTCCCTTCTCTCGCTCATCGCCGCGCTGTAGGGGATTTATCCCTTTTCTACCGCTACTTCCACGGATTTTGCTCTGAAGAACTAGCCGGTATTATTCCCCCCTTGAATGTCCCTAACAGAACAACAAGAGGTGCGTTACGTATGCATCCCTTTACTGCCCAGCTACAAAAGCCTAGAACAGACCACTTCTCTCGCACATTCATACCTAGGGTCTCCAGATTATGGAACCAATTGCCTGCAGATGTTTTCCCTTCCCGTCCCAACCTCCAATCCTTCAAATCCCGTGTGAATAGACTACATTTCCCTTCTCTTCAGACACCCACGGTACGTTAGTACTTAGGCTTGAAGTCTACGTGTGATGTCTTAGATATAAAAAAAAATGCTCAATATAGGCAAGATACCAAGTGTTTTGTGATGGAAAAAACTCCGGGAAGAAATTTTATATCATGAAATAGCTTCTTAGGATTATACCAAAAAGTCCTTAAGTTTTCCCCCTCAAGCGTTCTTCCTTCCCCGAGGTTTAAAAGGACCGCCCTTTCCCCCCTTCCTATTAACTTTACGTAAAAAATTGTGAATTAGTTTCTCTACAGAAAAGGACAAATTTAATGCACATATGTGTTTTATCAGATTAGAATTTTTCGAAATAACGATTAAAATTAATTAAAACTTAAACAAAGTTGAATTGAGTATTCTGTTATTACCATAAATTCAGTATATATCATTGTGATACTCATATAATATTATAAATCTTATAAAAAAACCAAATTTTGAAGTACGCCATATATTACGGACAGTGATTTATAGTCCAGTACCAATTTGAACTTCGCGCACCGAAAGCTGTTCTTAATAACTTAACTTCCAAATTTACAGTAATACAAGTAATTATTTTCTAAAACTATTAGAAATAATTATCAACAGTTGCAGCATATTTTTAATATTGTTTTATCACAATAATAGTTACACACACAATTATAACTTGCACTTGAACGAATTTATTTTCGTTACAGGTACAACCAATAAAATCATATTATTTGTAAGCCAACTAACAATAATATCTATTAAAGTAGCAACATCAGAGTAACCACCCCCATTTAACCTCTTTCGGAATTGATAAAATATCAAAATTGCATACATTTTTAAAATTACAAATTAGTATCTTATTGAGAATAAAATGTAATAAATTATTTTACCCCTCTTCCCCAACTAACAGATCCTTAGAAATTAAATGTCAACAAGCTCCTTCCTCAGGTGTGATTACGTTATAAAAGTAAAGCATCCCTTAAATTTAAAATTTTTGGGTCCAGAAGTTTGGGCGGATTCATTCCCGGACGGGCAAACGATTCTAAATGGAATAAACTAAGCGAACCGAAAATCCCACTATCTTTTATATTTCACCAAGTCAGTTTAATCTAATAAAGCATATTATATACTTTCTTATATGCGCAGCATTTTGCTAAACCAGGCAACACTGCTAGAGGTAACAAAGTTTAAGCAGTGTCACAAAGCTATATATATCACGGAGGTAATAACAATCTAAGTTTATCCGGTCATATATGAAAATTTTAAAAATTAAAAATCTTTTCCCCTCTTTTCCCCTATATATATATATATATATATATATATATATATATATATATATATATATATATATATATATATATAATAAATGTAAATGCGAAGATTTACTTCTTCGCTAGTGCAGCGAAAAGGCCGTGAATGAAAAATAAAAATAATGAGGACTATCTTTGATTCTGGTCTGGGTGACCTCCTGCTATCGATTTCTGGGCCCTTACCCATCAGCGGGCAGGCTTACACCCAGGGTGGCTGAAGAACAGACCACGATTTGACCAGAATCAAAGAGAGTCCTTATATCCAAAATGTTCGGAAAGGATGGGTAAGATGTAGTGGCTCGCGCCAACTAGTTCACCCAGTGTTGCTCCAAAAATGTTTGGCTGCTAACACAATAATACTCGAAAGTATGTCGAATGTCGATTTTCTCGACGTCGACGGTACAAATGCACCATTGTACAACAATAGTAGAAAAATGGAAAATTTCTTGGCCTATAGGTAATATAATAAATGTAAATGCGAATATTTACTTCTTCGCTAGTGCAGCGAAAAGGCCGTGAATGAAAAATAAAAATAATGAGGACTATCGCACTAGCGAAGAAGTAAATCTTCGCATTTACATTTATTATATTACCTATAGGCCAAGAAATTTTCCATTTTTCTACTATTGTTGTACAATGGTGCATTTGTACCGTCGACGTCGAGAAAATCGACATTCGACATACTTTCGAGTATTATTGTGTTAGCAGCCAAACATTTTTGGAGCAACACTGGGTGAACTAGTTGGCGCGAGCCACTACATCTTACCCATCCTTTCCGAACATTTTGGATATAAGGACTCTCTTTGATTCTGGTCAAATCGTGGTCTGTTCTTCAGCCACCCTGGGTGTAAGCCTGCCCGCTGATGGGTAAGGGCCCAGAAATCGATAGCAGGAGGTCACCCAGACCAGAATCAAAGATAGTCCTCATTATTTTTATTTTTCATTCACGGCCTTTTCGCTGCACTAGCGAAGAAGTAAATCTTCGCATTTACATTTATTATATTACCTATAGGCCAAGAAATTTTCCATTTTCCTACTATATATATATATATATATATATATATATATATATATATATATATATATATATATATATATATATATATATATATATATATATATTGCTGGAAAGTACCTACTCAATAATTTAACTTTACTTCACACTAAACCTTAAACTCTTTTGTAGAACTTCAGTTGGTATTCGGAACGCGCCCCTGTTTTCCGAACGCCCTTCTTTCTACCAAACCGAGGTTATAAATAGAGGTGCGTCAGAGCAGTTTAGTCATTTCGAGTACGGACGTGTCTAGTTAAAATGGAAAAGTTCACTGTTATTAGGAACTCTATTCAAAAGGTGCGAAGTTACAATGTTACAGGTCGTGCGGTGGAATATAAGTTAAAGCCTGTACCAGAAGGAACTGAACCAGTTGGCTGGGTGAGAGACGCTATACAGCAGGTTATTCATAAGGCCACTGAAGGACTTCAGTCGTCGGATTACGTTAGTTTTAGTTTTTGTTCAAAAGACTTTAGTCGTGGTGAAGGATGGATTCGCTTTAAACCTGCCAAAGAAGTAAATTACGAGGACGTTTGGAGTGTAATAAGTAATGTTTATCAATCTAATTCAGCAGGTTTAAACACAGAGTCATTTTATCTTAAAGTAACAAGTGTGCGATTACCAACTGGCAGAGGAAGAGGAACAATAGTTTTATCGAAGAATGTGGCATGAGAAAAGGAATTATAACAATTACCAACAATGATAATTTATGTTTACCACGTGCTCTGGTGGTAGCGATGGCTTCTGTAAATAAAGATCCGGAATTAAGTAGAATTAGAAGAGATATTGGAAAAATTCAGACGGGAAGGACTAAAACTTTGATGGAAAGCGTTGGAGTTACAATTCCTGAAGAAGGTAGTGGAATTCTCGAGCTGCAAAAGTTTCAAGAACATCTTAAGGACAATAAAATTGTTGTCTACAGTTATGGTTCGAAGGGAAGAGACGTTATTTTTGTGGGTACGTCTAACAGCAACAAAAGGCTAAATCGGTTGTATTATGAATCGCACTTTAACGTCATAACCTCACTTACAGCCGCATTGTGCTCTAGCTATTTTTGTGAGCAATGTTTTAGTCCTTATGATCATAAACATAAACACAGATGTGGTGGGACATGTCCTGGTTGTTTACAGTCTCCAAAATGTACTGAAGAACAAGTAAGAGTGAAATGTTCTTCTTGTCGACGATATTTCAGAGGAGAAACGTGTTATAACCAGCATCTAGTTGCAGGATCGTTGGAAAAAAGTACTGTCTGTGCCGAAGTTAGGAGCTGTGATCAGTGTTTTAAAGTAGTAAAAGGAAACAGAAAACACACTTGTGGTGAGATATTTTGCAAGATCTGTTATACTCATGTACCAGAGAATCATCTGTGCCATATTCAACGAGACAATGGAAAACCTAAAGTTAAAGATGCCATCTTCGTACTTTATGACTTGGAAACACAGCAAGAGGAAGAGATTGGTGCTGGCGTGTTGCTTCATAAAGCTAACCTTTGCGTATTTAAACAATATTGTGATGAGTGTATGAACTCTGAGATGGTTATTTGCAAGAAATGCGGAGTTAGATTACAAAAACTTAAAGGTTTAAACCCCGTTGCCTCATTTACGCAACATTTGTTACAGCTAAGGAAGAAATTTAAGGATGTAATTGTATTAGCTCATAACGGACAAGCTTTTGATCATCAATTTATTTTAAATTATGTTTTGACAGAGACTGATTTAACTCCTGAACTAATAATGAGAGGGGAAAAAATTATCCTAATGCAAGTTGGAAATGTTAAGCTTATAGACTCACTAAACTACTTCCCTATGGCCTTAGCAAAACTCCCCAAAGCTTTCGCATTGGGAGATAACTTTAAAAAAAGGATATTTCCCTCATCTTTTTAATAAAAAAGCGAACCAAAACTACGTAGGTCTCCTTCCCTCGATGGAATTTGACTCTCCCGACACGATGAAGGAGGACGATCGTTCTAAATTTCTGACATGGTATGAAGAACACAAGTCTGATCATTTTGGTATGCAAAAGGAACTTGTTGACTACTGTATTTCCGACGTAGAGATTTTAGCCGCTGCGTGTTTGAAATTCCGACAACAACTGCTTACCACAACCAATGTATGTCCCTTCACAGAAGCTACTACGATTACTTCGTGTTGTAATAAGGTTTTTAGAAGGAATTTTCTTAAACCAAACACAATTGGGATTATCCCTAAGAACGGATATCGATGGAAAGATAACCAAAGCAAAATTGCAACTGAGTGGTTATTATGGGAGGAAAAACAGAGAGGAATTCATATTTTACATGCTGCCAAAGGTGAAGAAGCCGTTTTACATGGGGTGAAGTTTGATGGTTATTGTGGGAATACCAATGAGGTTTTTGAATTCCAGGGCTGTTATTGGCACGGCTGCCCCAAATGTTACAAGTTTGGTAGAGACGATCCTCTTTATGACGATCCTACAAAAACATTAAATTTACGTTTTGAAGCCACCGAAGTAAAAATTGAAAGATTAAAGGAATTTGGTTTTACGATTAACGAAATGTGGGAGTGTAAATTTAGAAAACTGATAGAAGAAAATCCTGAGATTAGAAATTATACCAAAGCACACCCCCTTCGAATTATGAGACCTCTAAATCCCAGAGATGCTTTTTATGGTGGTCGTACCGGAAACGTTTGGGAGTATTATAAAACTAAAAAGGGCCAATGCATTCGCTATGCAGATGTGTGTTCTTTGTACCCATTTGTGTGCAAAATAGGCAAGTTTCCGATAGGTCATTCCATGATATTTGTTGGAGACGACGAGTATAGGAAGTTGGACCTAAATACTGTAGATGGTCTTATAAAATGCGTCATTCTTCCTCCCAGGGACCTATATCATCCAGTGTTACCATTAAAGATGAACGATAAACTTAAGTTTGTTCTCTGTCAAAAATGTGGCCAGGAAATGAATCTCAATGAATGTAAGCATAATTCGGAAGAACGCGCACTTGAAGGTACGTGGGTCATGGACGAAGTTCGAAAGGCTGTTGAAAAAGGGTACCGGATAATGAAAATACACGAAATTTGGAAATACAATATTCAAAGGTTAAATAAGGAAACGGGGGAAAAAGGATTATTTACGGTCATGATGAACACATTTCTTAAAATTAAACAGGAAGCAACAGCAACCGTTACATTGAGGAATTTTTTGAAAGAGAGGATATTAAGCTAGAATACCATCAAATACTCGAAAATCCTGGTCTAAGATCTCAGGCCAAACTTATTTTAAATTCTTTCTGGGGTAAATTTGGACAGCGAGAAAATCAGCCAAAGACCCGAGTTGTAAACGATCCTTCGGAATTATTTGCTATGCTTCTTAATCCCGGACTTTATATTAATGGAATTCTCCCGGTTAACGAAAAGACTCTAATCGTTTCTTATGAGCACACTGAAGATTCGTTTGATCCCTTAACTACAGTTAATGTGGCTATTGCGTCGTATGTGACTGCTCAGGCACGCTTAAAATTATATTCCTATTTAGAGACCCTAGGTGACCGAATTCTGTATTATGACACTGATTCCGTTATCTATATTTCCACCTCAGGTGAACTAGATGTGGCAACAGGTCAATTTGTCGGAGATTTAACGGACGAGTTGGAAGGTTACGGTAGTTATATTAAAGAATTTGTAAGTGGCGGTCCAAAAAATTACGCTTACAAAATTCATGCTACAAACACCGACTCTGAAAAAGTAGTTTGCAAAGTTAAAGGCATATCCATAAATTATGCAGCATCAAAATTGATAAACTTCGACACAATTAAGGATATGGTACTGGAGAAGAAGAAAGAGCCAATACCAATTATATCCAGGAACATTCGGCGAACCCAGGAAAATACCGTAACAACAAACACAGAAATCAAGCTATAAAGACCTAATTCAACAAAAAGAAAATTTCTAAGTGATGGCAGCTCAGAACCCTACGGATATAAGAAGAAACAGAGAATTCATTAGAGCCTTAATACTTTAAATCCTATAACTTTTGAGCGACGCAACATATTGGTGTAGGGTTTTTCTAAGTGACGTAAGACATTCTTACCCATTAGCACTCACAACCAACACCTGTAGCGCGTAACAATTGATAAAGGGCCTTCGACTTTTGACGTTTTTAGCAGTTTAGTAGCTGTTTAGAAGTTGTTTCCCGAAACAGGATTTGTTTTCTAACTGTTTTTATGATTGTTTTCCTGGAACAGGATCTGTTTTTAGCTGTTTTCTAGCCGTTTTATAGTCCTTTCCTGAAACAAAGCTTGTTTTTAGCTGTTTTGTAGCTGTTTGTAGTATGCCTGCTCCAATTGATAAGGCTTTAAACAGAGGATTATCCAAGCTGCTGGAACAATAAGATGGGGACATCACCGTATCATGGAAGAAGAGGAAAGATATTTTGTACTATTGTATATTGTAATATGTTTGATTTTAAAATAAACTGCTCTATACATATAAACGTTCGTTTTAAAATAGTTCTAGGCTTTTTGCTTTTGAAAAGGATCGTTTTTGTCCATAAAAAAATCGAGCCGGAGCGCGCTTGAGGGATCAGTTCGCGTCTGACAGCTCTGTTAATGGGTTATTTTATAATTGATATATAGCTTAAGGGCATCTTCAAAAAAATGCTTTTTACCTTATGTCAGTATAATGGTTTGTAACAATTGCAATACTTTTGTATTTATCAGTCAGTTAGTCATAAAATAAGACCGACCGGAAGCCCTCACTAAATATAACCTAACATACGAGGTATACTGATTTATATCTTACTACGCAAAGATCATTGACAAAACTACGGCATTTCAATTTAAGCAGTGTCACAGGCTTTAGCAGTAATCTAAGGGAGGGATGTTTAAAGCTTAACTAATCGGAAGGCCCTTTTGACTGCCTCCTTCATCCAATTCTTTTCAGCCATTGAGGGACTGAATAAGCGATAGCTCACGAACGAGTTGATCGATTGACTTCGGGTTTTTTCCTAACGATTTGTTACGTCACGTTGAACACGTGATGTATGTCAAATATTAAGTTTAACATTCAACAAGTGACAGGTGACAGCTGACAGATCGAAGATGACAGAAGACGTATGAAAAGGGGGCGGGGCCTGTGACGTCAGAGGGAGAGGAGTGGGGGTGGTCCAAAGTAACGCCATTTCTACTTATTTCAGCTAAAATATCAAATAAATCTTTCCATTAATTTAGTTCTTCTAAAACACCGGCATGTTGTCGGCTAAACTTCAAAGGTTTAGTTTCCTTTGAAGTTCTCTTATCTCCTAGTTTATTACCGTAACGTTCCAAAAATATATTACTAGCAAATGCAGCAAGTATGGCTACCACGTCAACCCCTCTAGTACTTCACTTCGTTGTAACGAACTATCAGTTCAACCCCTTCACCGGTAGGGCAGCATCAGCCTAAATGTGATTCGTAAAGGTCATAGCGAGGACGATGCTAATTGGCCGAGTCCGGTCACCCCCCGTCTCCGAAAAGGTGGTCCATTTCAGTTTAACTTAGCTTCCGGCGAAGAAACTAGAGCACTCCGCCAACTTCAACAGAGCTAGCCTGTTGCGTCCCATGACGCAACATGGATCGCGAAGGTCTAGTAGACCGAATCACAGTTAGTGCCGGTAAAGAATCCCCCTTTTGTTTCTTCAGGCATGGTCCTGTTTTCTAGTTCATAAGAACTTCAGTTTTCTCTTAGGCATAGTCCTGTAAATATCGTTAAGTGACACAAATTAGGTGTACTATCGTGGGAAAATCCCAGTGTTTCTATTAGACATGGTCCTATAAATCAATAACATCTCGTAACACCAGATTATGACTAATTTATATCAGTTACCTGTCAAAACCAATAGTGTATAAAATACCCATATTTAAAAGTAATAAGTATACAAAATTGTTTAGTGGAGTTAACGTCTTTTAATGAAAGAAGTCGCGACTGCAGGAGATCGCGCATTTGGAAGATGCTGAACCAGCAACCTAACGGAAATATATTACAATAAGTGGAGGTAGGGTTTAAACTAGAGCCTTATCCTTACAAAAATAAAATTCTTTTAAATATTCATTACTGATTACTTTAAATCCAAAATTTTAAATGTTGACAACTAATCAAAGCGCACAGAGTGCGTCAGGCCAAGTTCTCGCAAATCCGACCGCCCGCGCACTGCTATATTTACACGAACCATTTCGAGCACTTTTCGATCCCTCTCTATCTTCGAGGCTAGTTGCGTTTCTGGGGTGTTAAGGTTACCAAAAAGAAGCAATATTCCAAATTTCATACGTCTAGGTGGAGTATTTTCCAAGGTACGAGTGTCCAAAAATCACAATTTCGGGCATTCACTGACTGTCTGATAGATCATTATAAATCAAGGGTGCTTCCAATCGAACTAGAGCTTAGCAATTTGGAACATAAATAATGTTTAAGGTGATAATTACGAGAAAAATCAATAAAAATCCAACATGGCGGAAATCCAACGTGGCGGATTTTGACACGAAATAGGTAGCGATTTCTGCTTTACAAACTTACGTGTGTACGTAATGTAGTGGTTATCACATGCGCCTAACACGCGGAAGGTCTCCGATTCGATCCCGGGCGGAAACAGATTTTTTTTTTAAATTTCCGATTTACTTTCAAATACCTCAATTTTATGATAATCGCAACAAACAGAAATACCAGGAAGGCATGCATCGACAAAAAGTCATTATTAAAATTTTTTGCTTGGAAAAAATGCCGTTCATGTGTATACACATATACTAATAAATAAAATATCATTTTGTATCTGAACAAAAAGTTATGAAATCTCACCAAAAACATACATGTAAAAAAACAGGCCAAGTACTCGTCAGGAATGTGTGTTTTGTTATCTGAAAAAATAACTAAAATATAAAAATTATGCCGAGTTCCTTGCCTACACGTTATTAGCAGTGTTTTGATGAGCACAGAAAAATATTGTGTGAATTGATAAATTTACAGACCAAACTTGGCAAGTTTTCATTAAAGAACTGAGCAATATTGAGACCCTTGAAAGCTTGCCAAGTTTGGTCTGTAAATTTATCAATTCACACAATATTTTTCTGTGCTTATCAAAACACTGCTAATAACGTGTAGGCAAGGAACTTGGCATAATTATTACATTTCAGTTATTTATTTCAGATAACAAAACACACAATCCTGACGAGAACTTGGCCCGTTTTTTTTACATGTATGCTATTGGTGGGGGTACCCTAATGTTATTCTATTTTAACATTGGAAGTCACCAGTCGGAAACTTCGTCAAGATTAAAATTGTGCGAATCTTTGGAAAATAGGCAACGTTGTTAACAGGTGGCATGGTTCTTCTGGTTAGTAGGTTAATGAGCTGGTGTTTATAATAATAATGGCGTATCTAGCTGCTTACTGAGTGGTGATTTGTATTTAAGCTCGGCCCACCTAATTTTGTATCGTTTCCTCTCCCTTGCGTCGCGTACAACTTACCATGTGTAGGACTATATTTTTTTCAGATATCAAAACACATAGTCCTGACGAGAACTTGGCCTGTTTTTATACATGTATGTTTTTGGTGGGATTACTTTAAATCTAAAATCAATTAGTGAAAAAATGATGATAAAAAGAATAGAGAGTTTCGACTTTCGCGTTATATTAGGTTTTTCTTTATTTAGGGATGACGTATTTCCGTATGGATGGCGCCTGTCCGGCCCATTTGACTCCGGCCCACTGGGATTCATCCCGGGGTCCCGCCTGAGCCCATCCGCACCTGGTCTCAATAATAGTAATATCTCAGAAAAAATTTTGGTTATATTCACCACCGGCGGCTCTAACTAATAGAGAGGGAGTTTAGTTATATAATAAAATGAAATTTTAGTTTACTAACCCAATTAGAAAAAATCTTTTGCTGCCAGATAGACCGGGAATTTCTGAGTGTTATATATCATAGTATGTTACACGTACAGATAACATAAAAGTTAACTACTTATAATTAATTATATGCGAGTAAAGTCGATAACAGCTAGTTTTAACTCACGTCAAATAATAAACAGCACTTTTTATTTCTAGTTTTTGTGCTCTACCTATAAATTTTTTCGCTTTCCTTCTCAATTTTGTGACATTTCATTGTAAGCACTATACTGTTAGTCGTTAATAAATTTTTTTTTTTGTAGGTAGTTGGGACATATTTATTCTGTTTTTTTTATATTGAGCAGAGGATGATATAGTTTATATATTAGGTAAATCATTTTGTAAACGAATACGGTGGGTAGTTGATAAAACAGGACATTCGATTTTTTTCTAATATTCCGTTCTATTATATCACAACTTTATATTTTCATTTAGATACCTATACAAAGTAAAACTATGCTTCCCAAAGTAGAGGAAAAGTTATTATTATCAGTATTATTATTAGCAATTTTCCTATTACTTTTAAAAAAGTTGACATTACCATATTAGTTTTGCCATTTAAATATACACTGTGTTCAAAAAGTCCCGGACCCCACCAATATTTCGGAAACGTCGCCTCTGATCAAAGAATGTTTCAAATAAAGTTTATAGATCTTTTTTAGTATGTCTTAAAAAATAGTTTTGAGTATACGGGGTGCTTAACAAAGTCAGTACAGTGCAATGTATAATTTGTTTAAATGGATTAGTATTAGTTTTTGATTTGTTTTCTAATTCTACGCGAACCTTGTTACATATTCTATACCTAAATCCATTAATTTAAAAGATATAATGTCATTTTTATTAACACAACAAATTATAACTTAAGGTAATATTACTTCCTAATTATTTTATCGCTTACCTTTAAAACGTTTTTGTGACAGTATTTTTTGTGATTTATTTTTATAACTTCGATTATCCTTCAAAATATAATGAATAGCTTTTATTACAACTTGACACCAGCGGCGTGCAGTGAAATTTCAAAGTTTTATATGTCTGTTCCTACTTACAGGAACCGTACCAAATTTAGGAGTTTTAATAGTGAGCTCACTGGGAATGTTTTGGTAAAGAAAAAAACATTTTGTAATTTGCGAAAAAAGTTGAATTTTTGCATTGCTTCCACTGGGAAAAAAATGAACACGTTTAGGTATTTTATTTATTATTTTTTCGAAACAAATTTTACATCATTTTGTCGGCAATTTTTAAATTTTAAGAGAAAAAAAATGTGTTTGTAGAAAGTTATAGTCATTTGAATTTTTTGAAACCTAAAATATAATTTCACAAAAAATTCAAATGACTATATATTTCTACTAACACATTTTTTTCTCTTAAAATTTAAAAATTGTCGACAAAATAATGTAAAATTTGTTTAGAAAAAATAATAAATAACATACCTTAACGTGTTCATTCTTTTCCCAGTGGAAGCAATGCAAAAATTCAACTTTTATCACAAATTACAAAATATTCTTTTTTCTTTACCAAAACATTCCCAGTGGGCTTATTATTAAAACCCCTAAATTTGGTGCGGTTCCTGTAAGTAGGAACAGAGATATACAACTTTGAAATTTCACCGCACGCGTCTGCTTGACACATTGCCAAGATGTTTAAGGAGGCCATTTTCAACATTTAATTAAATAAGTTTTCTTGTTAAGGAAGTTGTATTGTATCTGTTGTATTAATAAAACTGACGTTATATCTTTTAAATTGGTGGATTTAGGTATAGGATATGTAAAAACGTTCGCGTAAAATTAGAAAACAAATCAAAAACTAATACTATTCCATTTAAAAAATGGTACACTGCTCTACTTTGGAAAGCACCCTGTATACTTAAAACTATTTTTCTGATATAGACTAAAGAAAGATATATAAACTTTATTTGAAATATTTTTTAATCAGAGGGGACGTTTCCGACATATTGGTGGGGTCCGGGACCTTTTGAACACAGTGTATAATATATATCCCATTTTATAATTGCATGGCCTCCCATTTTAATATTTTATCAACATATTTGTTGATAAAACGGAAAATTTGCAGAATTTAAAAAAAGTCTTTAAAAATCAATTCGCAAAACTGAAAATTTCACAGTTTTAAAAAATGTGTTGTTTTTAAGTTAAATCTTTAGTATTCCATTGTAGGCACATTTCTCTCAATTTCAAGCACAGTAAATAGTGTGTTTTTTCATAGCGTTCTTAGAAAATATTATTTAAAGGCAAAATTTGAACATTTTGGAAACATGTGGCATGTGAAGATGTGTTGGAATCAAATTGATTTAAATTCACCCTCAAAGTTAGCTTTCTAGTTATTTATTATTTGAACTAAAATATTTAAGCAATGTTGATCATTACCCATTATGACATAAATAGTAATTCTACGTATTATTATCTGTTCCTTAGGGTTACTGATGCTAATGATAATGCTCCTGTGTTTATTAATGCCCCCTACGTACTCAACATATCGGAAGTGACTGTTGTTGGTACCAGAGTACTACAAGGAGTCCATGCTATTGACAATGACCAACAAGGGCCCTTTTCAAGTGTAAGGTAATAACGTAAAATTGATTACAGAATGACAAATATCCAAAGGGTTTAAAAAGCATGTGTTAAATATCACTAGTGTTACGCCGCCACTACGTATAACTGAGTCTAATTATGTTGTTGTATATCTTTAAGAGTCCAGTAGATCCGATAACGAATCTATACTGTAAACTTTGAGTCTTTCTACGCAAATCACTATAACATTTCAATTCGCTATTTTGTACTTTATTTACTGCCATTTAAAACCATCGCAATGGTTATTATTAGAACTTATTTACATAAAAAAATGAAGGTTGACAAAACCGGCTGTTCTTTCCAACACTTTTTAGCAACCTAATGCGTATTTAAGACCAGAAAATGGTCAGGTGTGCAAAAGACAAACAAAAATTGAATTATTGTTTTTCGTGTTCCGTGAAATGGAGCACTTATGGAATCACTTCGGTGCCCGTCCGTTCGTCCGTCCGTCTATCACAGGCGATTTTCTCTGAAACTATTCGACATAAAAATTTGAAATTTAGCACAGAGATAGAGTGTAGTGACCCAATTATATAGACGTGAAGTATAAGAAGGTAAATTTTGAATCTAGGGGTTAATTTCGGGGGGTAAATTGGGCGATGGAAAAAAAATTTCAAGGGCACCGTGTAGGGTGTCAAATGAAAGCTTTTTGAAGCATGAATTTAACGATATATATGATATATTTTTCTATGCATTTTTAAAACTTTTTTCGGGAAAAAACGCTTAAAATTGCTGTCCCCCACCCTTATCACCAGAAGGTCAGAAAAATCTGAAAAAAATCATGAACATTGAGAATTAGGTGTAGATTGAACAAAAATTATCATGATTGAAAAATTGTAGCGCGATCCATTGTTATAAACAATTTAATTGTTTATTTCATTATACCTGCTGAACCATTGGTTTATTAGTGAAAAAGTTGTTCGGCAAACAATATTTCTCACGATGTAAGGAACAACTTTTGTTCTTACACATTTTAAAAATTTTTAATTTGGCTCACTCAGCTCCGCGCATACGCGATGTGATATGGCGTGTGTGCCGTCGGCGACGGGTAGAGTGGTTTGCTCAGGTTTAGTATGGGGGCTGATTGCACGGAACACTAATTTTGCAAGTATAGCTTGCACTTGACCGATTTTTCATATGCTATATATTGAATAGGTTTTGAGCTTTATGTACACGGTTAATGCTTTCGAGCACTAATAAATTACAAATATACTAAATAATAACTTTTATTGGTTTGTTGTGCTAGCAAATTCATCGTTTATTTGTGTCGTTAGACAATTGATATTGATTTGACATGATATAATATCGATTTCTCCGTTACTTAATTATTTAAGTACAGACGTGCGTTCTGCTCTTAAGACGTTAAGTGCCACCCTAGGATACGAAAATCTGGTCCCAAACGCCTAACTTTCTTTATTGTCAAATTCGCCTCTTCGCTCTTCGACTCAAGCACGCCACAAAATAAAAGAAAAGGAAAAATTTTATTGACCAATATCAAGGTGTGGTCCGAGAAAAATAAACTGCAGAGAAGCGACAAAACGCGTCGGTTCCTTTGAAGTTGGTGTGGGTAATCCGCCGCGAGTGGTACTTTAACACTGAGAGAAATGAAATTGGCCGAATAAAGGAATAAACGTGTGTACACTGAGAGAAGCTTTCTTTATTTTTAGAAAAATAACTCCTACCATTAGTTTTTATTTTTCGATTTTACCTACTTCGCGTCTGACGTTTATTTTGATTTTATGGGAGAATCTGAGAAAAAGGAGGCGGTCCATTTTCTTGTATACAATTTTGAAATTATATTTAGTCACCAACAAATTGCAAAAATATTGCCGAGAACATTGCATATGTCAATATAGTCAGGGGCGTATTCAGGGGGTTAACTCCCCCTCCCCCCCCTAAGCCTAAAGTTGATATTACCTTTGTATTCAAAAGAGGAAAATAAAAGTTTTTGTCTTTTTCTATCAACCCCCCCCCCCCCCTGCCCGAGTGTATTCCTGGCTACGCTACCGAGTATAGTATCGGTGTAGAATAGTGTATTGTAATTTCACACGAGTGGGACAGTTTGGTGATACGAGCCATAGTGTCAAATAGTATATTGTACAACGAGCATGGAATGACATGCATTTCCTACGAGTATGACGTTTGCAGCATGAGCCGCAGGCGAATGCTGAAAATCATACGAGTAGGAAATGGTCATTCCATGCGAGTTTTACACTATACTTTTTCTACGAATGTTACTGTTACATAAAATGGGATTAGTAATATTTTTCCTTTTAAGATGTCAAAAAATGTCAATCTGACATTCCACAAATAAAAATTATAAAGATTTTGGATGTCAACGCCACCTTTGTAAAAAATACCCGTGCACAATGGGAACTTTGTAGTTCAATCACCATGGTGATTGAAGCACAATGAAAATGTGTAAAACACAATGCACCATGTTCCGAAATTACTATTGAACATACAATAAAGGTTTTTATTGATATTCGTAGAAAATAGTATATGGTACAACGAGCATGGAATGACATGCATTTCCTACTAGTATGACGTTTGCAGCATGAGCCGCAGGCGAATGCTGCAAATCATACGAGTAGGAAATGGTCATTCCATGCGAGTTTTACACTATACTTTTTCTACGAATGTTACTGTTACATAAAATGGGATTAGTAATATTTTTCCTTTTATGATGTCAAAAAATGTCAATCTGACATTCCACAAATAAAAATTATAAAGATTTTGGATGTCAACGCCACCTTTGTAAAAATATACCCGTGCACAATGGGAACTTTGTAGTTCAATCACCATGGTGATTGAAGCACAATGAAAACGTGTAAAACACAATGCACCATGTTCCGAAATTACTATTGAACATACAATAAAGGTTTTTATTGACATTCGTAGAAAAAATACTTTTCATACTCTTGTAAAAAGAATAGTTAGTAGAATACTAACTATACTCTTGAAAATTAAGTATACTTTTCAAATGCTGCGCTGGCACCGTGTGAAAAGTATACCTACTCTTGTTACACAATATGCTATTTTTTCTCTAATGATATAAAATCTGGTGAAAATTAAGAAAAATGGTTTCAAAGATTATTACTTTAGATGAAGGAAATGTAAAAAACTAAAACTTTTGCAGTTTATTATACTATACTAAAAAAGAAAACGAATATAGGGTTTCCGCTGTCCTTCTAAAGCAGCAAGCAATAATTGTGTCTGATGTAGGAAATATTTTGAAGAAAACACATTACTGTAGGTAAAATAATTTTTAGATTTTATTAAATACATGGTACATGACATGCAGGTATACATATTGTAACACATAGGTACAAAGTTTTTATGGAAGTACAAATATGTGAAATAACCATTTTAGATGACGATATTGCGTCGAAAATTGGGAAATATAAAGAGCAAGTAGTTCATAATAACTACAAATATTACAGATGTTAAAAAAATTATTTATGCGACAATATTTTTAGCTTTCTTTCAGCTTTCTTCTTAGAACTTTTTAAATCTCTATTATTATATTTTATATTATATAAAATTTTCAGTCTCATCAATAATTTAACTAAATACAATTTAGGAAAATCTTCTTCCTTCGAGAATCTTGATTTTACGTCTTAGCTTTTCTTTGCGAGGTGTATGAGCACTTAAAGTTAGTAAGGTTTGAGTTGACGTTGTTGGAGATAAAAGGCATGAGGAACTTTCCAGGGCATTATCTGATGATAAATCGTCTGATACACACAAAGGCTCGATTTCAATTCCTTTTGAAGAACTTGGACCTGATGGAAAAAATATTATATAGTATAAAAATAACAGGTGGTTGGTTCGTAACTATTTAATTAACGTCCCATTAAATTTAACAACAATATTTATTCTTTGAATGGTGTCGGCCTCTACTTGATGAAAATCCATTATACACATAACGATAGACAATGGTAGCCAAATTTCCACTTTTAATTAATACATTATAACATGACGCGTTTCGCTTAAAAACTAAAAGTCCACAAAGGTAGCATAAAATACAACAATGTAGGTAGATAAATAAAATTTTAATTTAGGCTTTATTATTATACTAATTTACTATGAGGAATTCCCACTAGGCTTCATGTCTATTAGGTAAATAAGTTTACTAAGGGTGCGTTATTTCATTGTAATTGATCATTAAGTACCTAATATGTCGGAATATTTCAACCGATTTACCTCAAGACTTTCAAGTAAATTCAATTTTTTACCTTTATTTTCTACATGTAGTATTTTAAAATTGTTATCAAATGTATGTCGATTCTGTAAAAGATGGTTTGAATAAGTAGAATTATTCTTATTATTAATAAAACCTTTTTATGTTTGCCCATGTCTCCTTGTTAAAAATGAGCTGCATCTTTGGCCTATGTATCTTTTCGGACATGAGCCACATGATTTATTATTTTTATTGGTTTTACTTTTTCAATTTTTCAGAAATTTTCCTAGTACACTTTTTAATTTTTTCTGCTGGTTTAAAACAATTACTTATTTCGGGAAACCAGCAGAAAAAATTTTAAAAATTATCAATCAAAATGATGTAAAAGTAGCATTTAAAACAAATAATTCACTAGGAAAATTTCTGAAAAATTCAAAAAGTAAAACCAATAGAAATAATAAATCAGGTGTATATCAGTTAATATGTGGATCATGTCCGAAAAGATACATAGGCCAAACAGGCAGATCATTTTTAACACGTATCTATAATAGAACATAAAAGAAGTTGTATTAATAATAAAAATAATTCTACATATTCAAACCATCTTTTACAGAATCGACATACATTTGATAACAATTTTAAAAGACTATATGTAGAAAATAAAGGTAAAAAATTGAATTTACTTGAAAGTCTTGAGATACATCGGTAGAAAAATTCCGACATATTACTTAATGATCAATTACAATTAAATAACTCACCCTTATTAAACTTATTTACCTAACAGAAATGAAGCCCAGTGGGAATTCCCCATAGTAAATTAGTACAATAATAAAACCTAAATTAAAATTTTATTTATCTACCTGGATTGTTGTAAATACAACAATGATACGCTAGGTTTAAGATTTAGTCTGTAACAAACATAGGATGAAGCTATAGTGTAGCGAAACGCGTCATGTTATAAAGTATTAAATAAAAGTGGAAATTTGGCTAAAATTCTCCATCATTATGGGTACGATATTTATTGTTTATAGATTTCGAGGCTAACTTTACCTTGAAATTCATCAGAAATGGGGGAGGTAGTTAGTGGTTTCATATTTTGGTCCTTTGGTAGCACCACTACGCTGAGATCTGGAAATGAGAAAATGCCATTGAATAAAAATTAATAAGTTCATCGAAAGAAAATAAGTACAGGTTTGAAATTGGACCGTTGTGTAAAAGAACAAAATAAATAATATGAAGGAATTTACATGTATAATATAAACATATTTACAACAATTGTTTCAAATGTTTGCCCCTGGAATTATTGTGGAAAAAAGTTAAATAAAAACACATACCTGATAGAAGTACATTTTTTTTATATAACATCGCTTGTTTCCTCTTCTACTGGCCTTGTTTATGGTCAAACACTGTGGGGACTGCATTGGGCAATAAACGTTTCCTTGATACACCGTCTTTGAAAATCATGTTTCTTCAAAATGAAGTTCGCACACCTTGCTTGAAGTTTGTAACACATTTTTTGCTTAATATATTCGTTCTGTGACAAGCATCTGCCCAGACTTTATCACTGTAAAAAATAATATACTGTATGTGGGAGATGAGTCGACTACTACCTAAATTAAAAACTAATATAAAACTTTGACTCTAACTTTTTAAAACATTTTAATATATATTAACTTTTGTTAGGTTAGGACCAACAATCATACCTTAGTGTATTAATATTAAGATTAAACAAGGAAGAAACCTACTTTGTGATAAGAACAAAGTGTTTTGCTTAAACTCAAGCTAATTTTACTACGTTTCTCCAAAATTAAACATTTAAATAAAGGCACAGTAAAACAAATACTTTACAAACACAAACAACTATTATGGTACGTATGCAAGTGTACTTAGCCTACCTGTTTTCGCGAAAGAAAATAAAGCTTTTCCTTCTCCCTTTTTCGTAAAACACGCACGAACTACACAGTAACCTTTCGGTACAATTGCGAAATGTAAAAAAGTAAGAATACTAGACCGTAAACACCGTAATACTAGTTTAGAACCGCCAAACACAAACTAAACGCATCGACTCTCGGACTAAATAAATCTGCAGCGATTTGACGTTTCTGTTGAAGTAAAAGTGGGTCTATTTTCACACATGCGCGTACAAATTTCGATGACACGCTGTCGCTTCTCTGTTATTCTCGGGTGTGGTTCTCTGGGCTACGCTCTTTCATTTCCAAAAGTAAATTGTATCAGCGCGACACACCCGCTGTGTTACATGGTAAAATAGAACTGCCTGCGTATCTCGGAATCCAAAGAACAAAATGAGGTGCGACACGCGCATTTTCCCTTATGGCTTAACGTGTTAATATCTTTTGTGAACTAAAGTAAAATTAGGATCTCGTGCATAGTCTGCCATACTGTGCCGGTCTGGTTTAGGTTTCTATATATAGACCCTGTATCTCGAAAACCATTGATGCTACGATTTTTAGGTAAAAAAATTATGGCCAAAAGAATTTGATTCAAAATATATTAAGTTTATAACTTCACCGCTGGGAGGAGCATTTGCTCAGGTGTTACAAAAAGTCGTTCATTTCTTAAAATATCTCAGGTTCAATGTATAGCGGAAATAAACTTTTTAGAATCATATTATTCATTATCATAGAATTTTAATTATATGCTCAACGATAAGGGGCACTATTTAATAAAATGTCAAAGAAAATTGAAATATAACGTAAAGCGTTTTTTACTGTGTTTGATAAGTTTAGGTTTAAAAAAATTAATCTGAGATCTAAAAGTCGATATCTCCATTCGTTTAAATTATGGCATAAATAGTAGGGAACTGATTTTATCCAATTTTCTAAGTAACATTAACTCACCCTTAATTAATTGTAATACCTAAAACTTTAGCAAATGTATCAGCGAATGATTATTTTTGTTATTTTAATTTTTTGTCGGTAAATGGAGTGCTTTATTACTTTATTCTTATATAAACACATCATAGTATTTATATTCTTGTAAAAACTATATCTATACAATAGATACATAGATAGTACTATAAATAAAGTAAATTATGATGCATTTTTAATATCAATAGATAAAGATACAACACGCTAGATATTATAAAATAAATTCCAAAATGGCAAAAAAAAAATTATTTGCGGATACATTTTGTAGATAGATCGGTTATTCATTTACAGCAAATTAATTTTCTTTAGATAATTAAATAAAGATACCTCTTTGATCTTTATGCAATAATTTTAGTACTAAAAGAGTTATGGACCTCCAACTTTCTGATTTATTTTTAGGATTGTAGGTATTTAATTTTTGTTAAGATATCAGAACGAGTGTAAAATTTCGTTAAATAGAGCATTCTATCGTTGAGTATACAACTAACTTTTAAATTGTTTATTTATTAGACTATTTAATTATATTTAAAAGTTCTGCGGTTAGGATCTCCTTGCTAATTATATTCAATTCGCCAAAGTCTTAGATACTCTAAATTATGATTTGCTTAGTGCGAGGCTTGACCATTATGGATCTGATGACACATTTTTTAAAGAATTATTTTTCTGGAAGAGCAAGATAATATTAATGATAGGAGGGTCAAATACCACGCCATTTTAAAGTTATTTTAGCTCTTTCTGCAAAGATATTTAACTTTTTAAATTTAGCCTGATGTTTTTTCGGGAAAGTAAGTGCCTTCTGAATCTAAAAAAAAAAGCTTTTAGTCACCGTTCCCAAGTAAAACATTAATGTTTGAAGTTTTTTTTACTTTTTCCATTCCAAAAGGAAGAAAGGAATATGAGTTTACTGAAAGAAGAATTTCCTAGTCTGTGAGATTGTGCTAATTTTTTTGTTGTAGTCTATTTTCCATTGTTGCTTTTTAAGATTTATAATGGTTTACACGATTGCAGAAAAGGTAGAAATTATTTCACTTTTCTTCGGAAACAATGAATGTGCTAATAGAAGTTAGTACAAAAATTTCGAGAAACTGGGTCCATAACAAAAAAAAACGTAATATTGAAAACCCGGTAGTAAATGATCGTTTTAGGGCATGCCTAGACCCAGTGTCCCGAAATTTTGTTACTACCTAATTCCAAAACATACTTTCGCTGGACTGTCTGGTTTGTTTTCAATTTCTGCAATGGTATAAAAACTTAGAAATCGTAAAATACAACACTGGTAAAACACAACAAATTAAATACTTCCAGTATCTCCGACGAGACACTGAATGTTTCTCCTTCAGTAAACTCATATCTCTATATCTCTTGTTTACCCGTGCAGAAAAAGTAAACCAAGCAAAAGGAAGTTTAACAAACCTTTACGGCGAGATTCTCCAACGCTAGACCAGTCGAATTTGAAAACCAAAAGTTGTAAACTAACAGGTTTAGAGATAAGAAATTAAATATAATATGAATTTGTTTCTAAGTTTTCTCGCAAATTTATAAAGAAAATTTCAGTTTAGTTTGTACTTTCCACAATAATAAAATTAAGTCATTCTAGAAACACGTTCCAAGATAAAAAACAATCGTTTGGAAACCAAGCAAATCGCTGAAATAAACTCATAAGCTTTTAACGACGACGTACAATGACAGGACACAAGCCTGCCAAAACCTACTAATCAACTAGAATATCTTAATTTAAACCATTACCAAGTCTTAAACCCTTTTTGTGAATCTGAACGTTATTATTTAGTTGGGAACGAATGATTGAAATTTAAGATTGTTAATATTTTCTTTGGATTCAGATGACAATTGGTGTGAGTAGATGATTTGCACCGGTTCTGGCCCAAAATCCCATGTATTTTCTTATGGAGGTTCATTATGCATTTGAAGGTCACCGACGCCTTCAGGGCGTCAGCACATGAGTGACGTTGGTCTTCTTAGGTACTTGTGAGTTACCTACTTGGGTATGAACTACTCGGGCATCAACTACTGGGACATTAGCTATTGGGGCATTAACTACATAGGGCATTGCGAAGACTAATAATTGGATATCCTGCTGCTTTATGTCTTCGGAATTCGAACCTGGATCCTGCTGCTGACGCCATCTTGGGGATTTGAACCTGGCCTTGAGCTATTGGGATATATTAATATAGTTAATTTGTTTAGGTTTACACTTTTTTTTATTTCGCCGAGGGTTACCTATGGATTAGTAGTCCACCGTCTTACACTACGCTGTCGAGTGATATTGATTATTTCCGTCTTTAATTCAAAGTTATAAATCTGGAGTACTTCGAGCAATATATATATATATATATATATATATATATATATATATATATATATATATATATATATATATATATATATATATATATATATATATATATATATATATATATACAGGGTGTCTAAAATAGGTGATACCACTATTGCTATCTCCGAAATGGTAAAAGATACGAGGTCGGTTAAATTTGAGAAAATGTGCAATTTCTAGTCCCTATTCATATTCCGTTTACGGAGTTGCCAAATTCTCTATAGTTTCTTATCCACAGGGTATTTTTTTAAAATAGTCAAAAATTTAATTCTTAAATATCTCGAAAACTATTATAGTTAGAGAAAAGTTGTTTTTACAAATATCACACGATTTTTTACCTTCTCTAAAGTAACGTTATTGTTTTGTTTAGATCATTTGTTTTTACTGAGTTACTGATACTACCTTGAATTTTTCTAATACGGACCTGGATTTTTTGCTGCATTTTTTGAAAGAATACTTCATACCCTTTACAACCATGTATCACTTAATTATAGTTTTCGACGTTTTGATCAGGAATAACAACATCATCAGGATTTTCTATCGATACGGACCTGGAATTTTCCATATTAAGGCACAATTTCACAACCTATGGCTGTGGTTTAAATTATTCAACTGATTAATTTTAAACTATGTTCATGATTACTAACCAGAACCCTTTGGTCATTAAAGTTTGTCAAATTGCACTTAAGCCAATGAGTTATTGAAAGCAAAATTTTAGCACACTCAGATCAGATATAATTAGCGGCCTTTATCAACAGCACCTAACTAGTGGTTAAGTTTACTACATATTGTAAATGACACCCTACGTTTTTAATATTTTCGTATCCCAAAATTACCTTTCTGTTCAAAAGATAATAATAAATAATCCTCTTTTACCTAATGGTTTCATTTCTGCTGCAACTCATTCTGCTGGTACAGTTGAATTACTATTTACTGGCTTTGAAAATAAACCATGTTATCTCAAATTAAAGACCTTCGACTATATTCTAGCACAAAACCATTGTCATATTTTCTGGGTTCGGATTATAAGGAATTCGAATCTAAAATCCGTTTTCTGCTTTATTTTTTGACGTTGCGTTGAATTATAACATATGGACGGGCGGACGAACAGGTTGATGGACGCGATTGGACTGACCACACGAAGCCAATCACGCCTCTAAGAATTAATTATTAGGATTTGTTATAATTAAAACTTAGCTTATGCTTTTTTCAGGCGTTGTGGACCAATTTTACAAACTTGAGGGTCCTGGTTATTAATCATGATTATAATTAAAATTTACCAGTTAAAACAATTTAATACATAGTTACTGATTCTGACCTAATTGTCTCCATAATAGGTCGTGAAATGGCCCTTTAACTTGAAAAATGCCAGGTCCGCACTGGTAGAATATCCTGATGATACTATTCTTCACCAAAACGTCGAAAAACATAATCAAGTGATACACAATTGTAAAGGGTATGAAGTATTCTTTCAAAAAATGCAGCAAAAAATCCAGGTCCGTATTTGAAAAAAACAAGTTAGTATCAGTAACTCACTAAAAACAAATGGTATAAACAAAACAATAACGCCACTTTAGAGAAGGTAAAAAATCGTGTGATTTTTGTAAAAACAACTTCTTTCTAACTATAATAGTTTTCGAGATTTTTAAGAATTAAATTTTTGACTATTTTTTAAAAATCCCTTGTAGATAAGAATCTATAGAGAATTTGGCAACTCCGTAAACGGAATATGAATAGGGACTAGAAATGGCACATTTTCTCTAATTTAACCGACCTCGTATCTTTTACCATTTCGGAGATAGCAATAGTGGTATCACCTATTTTAGACACCCTGTATATACATATAAACGGTCATTAAGGAGCTCGTAGAGGCTCTGAAGAGCTATTTGTGCTTCCCGACAAAATGTTGTGTCCCGAGTCCGGGCTACACAACGTATGCCGGTGTATATATGTTTTAATGGACTTTATATCGAATTTATATGTGTTTCCCAATGTTTTGCTAGGGCTTCACAACAACACTATAATCCATTCAAGATACAGCACATAGTTCAAGGCATTTATAAAAGAAGGCACTGTACCTATATACAGATATATAGTATAATCTCGTAGATGAGCCCCAATATTCCAAGCTCCAAGCGTTTTTCTTTGAAAATATGAAGTATATTAAGTAATGATTAAAATTTTAGGAAACCACCTAAAGATTACTTAATTTAATTAGCGATCTGAAAATATAAAATATATCAATTATTAGTATTTTAGGTAACAACCTAAAGATTAATTTAATTAGTGATTATTATACTGCCCTTTTATAATAATGGTCAGTAGGCTTATATTTAACTTTTGGTTTATTTTTTTTTCGAACCAAAATTAAACGAGGAAGGTAAGACAATACCTAACACTTAAATTACACATCATAAACCCGTAAAACATAGCACACTCGTGAAAGTATTACTTAGGTACCCAACAAAAATAAAACGACGCAGGGTTATCAGGCGAAATACGTCACCGTCCGCAGCTTACGTAAGCGTAGTGGAGTGGGAGAAAATTTTCTTTATTAACGCATGGCATTTAAAATTTGATGAACCGAGTTAATGTTCGAGAATAGATCACCTTCACGCTAGGCTATTTACAGAACTCAGGTTTTGTTGATTATCATTATTGTTTTTGTTCTATGAATATAAAAAATATAAAAGAGAACCAAATTTTGTTTTATGAATATAAAAAAGTATAAAAGTGAACCAATTTTTGTTTTCTGAATATAAAAAGATATAAAAAAGAACCATGACCGTCGTTAGTGGTTAATCCCCTCAATCGCGCGGATAATCTTCGCCACACAACCGTGGGACGGTGTGAGATCGGAATTTTAACCCAGGATTGACACCCTGAAATATATAAAAAAAATAAAATAAAAGAAACGGACTTACTCAATCACTCTAATTCAAACCTCCTTAGATTAGTTGAGGGCTCCTATGATCAACTGTTGATAGCGCCATGATAACATCCAGATAACAAAGAAAATGACCGGTACCAGAGAATCCCTTAAAAGAACAAAAGACCCAATAAATTCCATAAAATTCTATAGGGAGGGAATATTTACATTGCTAAACTAATGGACAAATACACTTAGGAAACCTACCTGTGGACTATCTCTCGGTCTGTAAAATCAAGCCGATTTGGTATAAAATGGCGGCTCTCGGTTGAGACGAATATTTATCCCGGACACACGGCTGTGTTTTCTCACGCGAAACCAAATCTCAGGTTGGCTTGAACCAATTCAATACAACCACCCAACTTTAAGAAAACACTGGTAAAACTAGAACTTTAACTCCCACAAACAAAGTAGATTACTAGAAAATCGTTTTGTCTTAGCTTTACAATCGTCTCACTTGAAAAGAAAGCATTCTCAGCTCCGGAAAAGGAACCCAACCTCCGGTAAGAATTCTCTCGACAAATCGCAAGAGAGCTTCCGCCAAGTAGATGTCGTAACGTTAACGTTATATGATCAACCACACAAATTATTTAACCCTATTCTTTTAAAACCGAAAACCCTACTGATACTATCAAAGACTGCTTGCCTACAACCACCTGTTGTAGTCAATCCAACCATTTATCCTATACAGTAAAACCCCTGTTATCGACCACCTTTATAACGCGACCACCTGTGTTAAACGACCAATTATGAATTCCCGGTATTTAAAAATGGAAAATCCCATTCTTTTTTAATCCTCTTTACCGACCCATCTGTTAAACGACCGCGGGCACTCATCATCCCAATTTTGGTAGACATTAATGAAAAAAAACACCCTCAATTACGGGCAATAAAACCATTAGTAAAACCCGACCCAAATTCTACCTAGCTAGGGTACCTAGTTACACTAATATGTATTACGTACTTTATTGTGTTCTTAATAAATATACATAATAGGTACTTACGATAATTAATTTATTGTGGTATTGTTGGCAAATCCATACATAAACCAAAGATATCGGTTGTTAGCATTAGTTTTATTTTAAACAGTTTTTGTGTGTTTTGGTCTAACGAACGTAAATATATATTTGAAGATGGCTGGAAAAAGGAAATGTCTTTCTTTAAGAGATAAAATTGAAATAATCGAGGAAAGTGAAAAAACTGGTTTAAGTACGAGGAAATTGGCTGAAAAATTTAAAGTGGGTAAAACCCAAGTGACTATGTTGCTTCAAAATAAGGCAGAAGTTAGAAATTTGTTTGAAGAAAGTGGAAACGGTGAACAAAAAAGAAAATTTCCCAAAACCGAAGGATTGGCAGTGGATCAAGTTGTTTTTAATTGGTTTTGTAAAGCACGGAACAAGCACTTACCAATATCTGGGCCCATAATTCAAGCAAAAGCCCTCGAATCTGCGCAATGTTTAGGACTAGATAACTTTAAGGCATCAAATGGATGGTTGGAAAGATTCCGCCGTCGGCACGATATTACCTTCAAGAAAATATGTGGCGAATCCGCCGATGTCAATATCGAAGACGTAACTTTTTGGAAAGAAAAGCTGTTGACCATTTTAAAAGATTATGCCCCAAGGGACGTGTTTAATGCAGATGAGACAGGCCTCTACTATCGTGCGTTGCCAACAAAAACATATGCATTGAAAGATGACAAGTGTAATGGAAAAAAAACAGCAAAACAACGACTCACAATTCTGTTCTGTGCAAATATGGAAGGTGAGAAGGAGGAACCACTTATAATAGGCAAAAGCAAAAATCCTCGATGTTTTAAGGGTGCACATATCGAAAAGTTACCTCTACAATGGGTCTCGAACAAAAAAGCGTGGATGACAGCAGACATCATGACAATATGGCTTCACAGATTTGATACCAAGATGAAGAAGCAGAATAGAAAAGTGGTATTGTTTCTGGATAATGCAACATCTCATCCTAAAATTACACTGGATAATGTCAAACTTATTTTTCTGCCACCCAATACTACCTCACATTGCCAACCTTTGGACCAAGGCATTATCCAGAATTTTAAAATGCTTTACAGAAGCTACCTTATTAAGAGGCTTTTAACATGTATAGACAGTGGTTCTCCTCTTCAAGAAATAGAAAATAACATTACCATCACCAACGCATTGATATGGGTTTCAGTGGCCTGGCGCAATTTGTCTCCAGTGGCGATAAAGAAATGCTTTATGAAAGCCGGATTTATGTGCAATACAGATATTGACGACTTCGAAGAAGAAGACAATATTCCGCTCGCACAACTGTTTCCTAACATTAAGGACACATTTGTGAATTTGAAACAATTTGCAACTATTGATAGCGATTTACCAACAGAAAGTGCAGAATTGACTATCATCGACTGTATTGAAGAGATCCAAGAAACGGATGAATGTACTCCCAATTCTGAAACAGAGGAAGAGGAACTTGAAATTGTTCCAGTTTCGAATATATCAAGCCTATCTGAAGCCTGCGCAAGTTTGAGAGACTTAGAAAACTTTTTTAATAAGATTAACAATTTTGACATGTCTACAAATATTTCTCAATTATTATTAAATTGTGAATCTGAATTTTATAAAAACAAGCTAAAAAATATGAAACAATCATTGATTTCTGATTATTTTAAAAAATAAGAATTTTAAAGCAAACATACAGTGTACTTTGCTTGATATATAGATAAATATAATATGTAAATAAACAATGTAAAATGCAGACCAGTTGTTTTAATTTTCTCTGTTAAACGACCACCCCTGTTTACCGACCAACATTTGATTCCCCGAGGGTGGTCGCTAGTAAGGGGTTTTACTGTAGTAATAAACCAAATTTCAGCTCTCCAACCCTCATAATTTTCGGTAAACACACCCTAACTATTAATTTTTAAACCCCAATAACAATAATAAAAATATTAACGCTATTAAATAAAACACAAGGGTACTTACGTTTTATAATAATCTAATTAGGACACCAACACAAAAACTGATAAAAAATCTAGTGACTAATAGCTCAGGCTGCTGACAACTAAGCTCACTTACCCTGATATAGACTATTATTTTGTAAGCAAATAAATTCCGCAACAAATTATTATTCATAGATTTTTAACGGAAGTGGAAAAACCCCAAATATCCCGGGTCGTTATCACAACATGTGCACTTATATTATCATCAGGAAAGGCATGCAAATATGCTAATAATTGGATTGGATTTCTTTACAAATTACGTAAAAATAAAACAATTAATTTTATTTAATTGCTAATGCCTTTACACCTCTGAATTAAGGACCTATAATACTACCGTTAATTTATTTAAATTTTACTCATTTATTTGATACCCATCATGTCGTTTACCATATTAGAGCCTTTTTCGGTCACTATATCTTCGGGAATGGTTTAACTATCTACATATATACACAGTGGAGTTTTCAAATATGATTTTACCCAAGCAAAAATGAGCGGGGGTGTTGCGTCATCTATATGGGAAGTAGTTAAATTGATATTGATAAAACAAAATACAACGTTACGTCACATACGTGGGATAGCAACTTGTGAACGTTTTAACTAATTTATTTTGGGGATAAATAGATCTTAGCTTTCTATTTCCATTTTGACGTTTGAGAAGTGACAGGTGACAGTTGACACATTGAAGATAACAAGTGACAGCTGATATATTTTGTATGTCTTATGACGTCATCCTGAACACGTGACCTATGTTAAATTTTTATTTTGACGTTTGACAAGTGACAAGTGAGGATTGACATATCGAAGATATGATGGCTGACAAATTTTTGTATATGTTTTATGACGTCATCCTCAACACGTGGCCTATGTTAAATTTCTATTTTGACGTTTGATAAGTGACAGGTGACAGTTGACACATCGAAAATGACAAGTGGCAGCTGACATATTTTTCATATGTCTTATGACATCATTCTCAACATGTGACGTATGTTAAATTTTTATTTTGACGTTTGATAAGTGACAGGTGATAGTTGACAAATAAAAGATGATAAGTGACAGCTGACACACTTTTACACATGTCTTAGGACGTCATCATAGGTGTAGCTTGTTCAATATTGTTAAGTAATCTAATATTTAATATTTTTAAGACAATTAGACAATATGATTAAATAAAAAATAATTTCTTCCTACCCAATGTTTTATTTATCGTTCACTGACTACCATGCTGTTACCATACACGGGCTAAAAACAAGTGATAACCTTATCGGCCGGAACTGATAACCACATCCTAGTAAGTTCGGATATACTAATACATATTTTGTTGTTATTAACTCAAATATTATTTCAAAATTTATTATGCAGAGTGATGTGGAAATTTTGAAATCTTATTTTCTTGTTGCCAGTCGAGATTTTTGAAAAATAATTTCACCAATCGAAAGGTCTTTTCGTCCACTATCCGTTAGGTTAGGTCGCCAATCGCAAAAAAACTATATCTCCGGAACCAAAGGACTGATCGACGTCATTCATATTTAAACGCCTTCTGACGCCACCCGAACACGTGACATATGTCAATTTTTGCCTTTGACAAGTGACAGGTGACATTTGATACATCGAAGATGACAAGTGACAGCTGAAAATTTTTTTGCCATGTCTTATGACGTCATCCTCAACACGTCACCTATTTTAAATTTCTATTTTGATGTTCGATAAGTGGCAGGTGACAGTTGACACATCGAAGATGACAAGTGACAGCTGACATATTTTTTCATGTCTTATGACGTCGTCCTCAACACGTGACCTTTGTTAATTTTATATTTTAGCGTTTGACAAGTGACAGGTGACAGTTAACACATCGAAGATAACAAGTGACAGCTGACATATCTTTTATATATCTTATAACATCGTCCTTTACACGTGCCCTATGTTAAATTTATATTTTGCCGTTTGACAGGTGACAGGTGACGGTTGATACATCGAAGATGACTGATATACTTTTACATATATCTTATGACGTCATCCTTAACACGTGACGTATGTTAAATTTTTATTTTGACGTGACAAGTGACAGGTGACAGTAGACAGTTGACATATCGAAGATGATAGGTGACAGCTGATATACTTTTACATATATCTTATGACGTCATCCTCAACACTTGATGTAGGTTAAATTTTTATTTTAACATTTGACAAGTGACAGGTGACAGTACCAAAAAGAGAATCCCAAACATATGGCAAAATCTTGTTCCTTAAGAGTATTTATAAATTTTTGATTATAAGGTTTAAATTTATTTTTGTGCAAAATATTCCTTATACTCTTTCTTTGGACGTCAGTTCTGCAAGAAACATATCTAATACTAGTTTGACCATGTTCCACAACATCTAGGCACACATTTAATTGGACATCTTCACTATGTTTTATCGGATTGTGAGGTTTTTTAAATGAATTTTCCACCGATCCAGTTGATTTAAATTTCGCCATAATCCTACTCACAGTAGATTGCTGCACATTTTTGCTTGGATGCCTTTCATTAAAAATGTTGGCTGCTACACGATGACTTGTGTTTTCACCACATATTAATACAATTTAAACTTTTTCCTGTAAAGTTAACATTTTTTTTAATGCGCAGTATTAATTAAAAGCCACTATGACAAACAGAGAACGATTTGACTGTCATTATTAAAGTAAGGACTTGTTGATATTTTTTATCATTTGTTTTACGGCCAACTTGTTTTGGTGCAGGTGGTAAGGTACAATACTAATTAATTTTTTGGAAACTGCACTTAAATAATAAAAGACTATTTTCCTTTTTTTATAACATAGCTTCGTAACAAATTTTAATAAAGGGGTTTTAAATTAAATCGTTGAAAGTAGGTAAACTTTACGTAAAGTTAAACGAAAATTTATTTTCCACTTAATGCAGACGTTTCTGAGGACACTTTGTACTTGTTGGTCTTAATTATAATGTGTATTACTTTTAGACACAAACTGAGTTTTCAAAAATAGATATTTTATGAAGTTACCTTATACAGGGTCAAAAAGAAATAAATTTTGCATCACATGTGACCAAATTTTAATAGCCCTATTTGGATTTTGTAGAATAACACACATTTAATATGGCGCTACTTTAAAGAAAATGTGTCTGGAATAAAGCATTGTCAAAACTAAGAAGTTTTATGTAGGTTGCGTTGTGTCTATTTTGCAACAGTGGTGCAATTTTTAAAAAAATGGCAAAAAATCAAAATTATCTTATGCAGCTGAAGTTTTGCATATGAGCTAAAAATTGCATTTAGAAAAACTTTTTCTAATAACTTTTTTCGATATTTGGAGAAATAACCCCACTTATGAATTTTTTTGGAAAAAATTAAAACGTGGCAGATAATACGAATCACGTGACTACTATTTTTTGGTTCATTTTCATCTCGATCGAAGCAGAAATTGATGCCAAAGTCACATTTCGAATAAAGCTATTAATAAAAAAATCCCATATGATACGGACTTTACTAGTCACACTATATATATATATATATATATATATATATATATATATATATATATATATATATATATATATATATATATATATAAGAGAGAAAGAAGAATATCGGCTTAGCGGACTGTGGAAGTGTGTTCTTCTTTTGCATCAAAGTACGGGGAGTCCAAGACAATGGACAACCCCGGGCCGGGTAGACCATGACAGCTGTTTCGTCCTTGTTAGGACTCATTCAGACAGCCATAACCCAGTCGCACCGAGGCAAACGATGTTACTGTATCTTATATCCGTTTTGCAAAACACAAGCAGGAAACAACATACCATAACGCCACCTAGCGGGTGCTGGCTCTAATGCAAAAGAACACACTGAAAAGGTAAAATCTATGGGCGAACACGGCATCTCTAGCTTATGAGAAACGCGTTTCTCGATGATGATATATATATATATATATATATATATATATATATATATATATATATATATATATATATATATATATATATATATATATATATATATATATATATATATATATATATATGTATATATATATATATATATATATATATATATATATATATATATATATATATATATACACATACAGGGTGTTATTAAATTCACTGCATATATTGGAATGGGTGACTCCTGGGGTAGTCTACAGACATACCCAATACTTTTTTTTTCTTAAATCGAACATTTTAAAAATTTTCAAAAATACCCTAAAACCCGTCCATGTTCGACGCACCTGTCTCAGCGAGCACATGGTCCGTCATAGCGCTTGACAGAAAATTACGCGGGAAAAACTTAAAACAATTGAATTTTTTGTAAGGTTGCCAGACAATATTGTAAATCTTTAAGAATCATTTATTTTCTGTTATTAACCGTAATTTAAGACAAAGGTAAATCAAATTTAAACCTTTTCCTAAGAAAAAATAAAAAAAAAATAGTAAAACGACCATTGCAAAATCAATCCTTTTTGTCAGCAGCCTTAGTTTTAACCAGTAGTTGCCTAACATAATTTAAATATCAATAAGTAGAACTAAAAGTAAGTTGCAAAAATGATACTTATCTAGTAGGGAATGTGTTGAAAATGTCTTTAATTTGCTCCCAAATCAGCATAATATCCCGAATCCGTAAAAAGATTTTCTCCATTCAACACGATTTTTCAGTTAATTCACTTTTCTAATTGGCACATTATACACTATTTCCTTCATCGTACCCACAAGAAGTGGCTGACATGGTTCCTTAGCTGCTGTAGGTGCCACTAACACAAAATAAATGTTCTTTCACTGGGAGGTTCGAAGTTTAGAAAATCTTTCAATGTACAAAAGTTGTCCGGCATTTTTGTTAGTTGCTCCGTAGCACAAAACAAGCTAAGCATCTCGGCATCTTGGATTAACAGATTAAAATCGGCTACAACCTCTCGTTTTATAAGATATTTTTTTAAATCATGCACATAGATTAGGGTTAAGTTGATCATGCAATTCACTAATCGTTTTGCGCCGATTGGGCATCATGACTCATGAGACGACCAAAGACCTTGGAGACGTAACCGCGTTCTTATTGGTTACAGATTATTTCGGCGGAGTTTTTGAAATTCCGCGAGTAATTTGTAATTTAGATAGCGCTTTTTTCTAATAAGCTGTAAAAACTCTTACGGGGCAGTTAAAATATAAAATACCTACATACAAAATGTAACACTTAAAAATTTTTAGTATCAAATTTGTTGAAATATCTTTATTTGAAATTAGCTAATATGCTCTAGTCATAGGCAACCACTTATACCTTATATTATGATTCAAGTGGTTAAAAGTGTCACGTGATTGGCTTTATTTCTATTCGTCAGGGCTGGTCAGGTGATTCGTATGTCAAATGAACGTAGGTCAAGGTGGAATTTTTAGGTTATATTTTTATTTAATTTTTGGTTCAATTTATTTGTAATTAGTATCCAATTTAATCTAAACGAACATTGTAGAAGCAAGCACGATATTAAAAAGCAAGTGTATTTATATGCTGGAAATAAATTAAACTTTCTGTGCTTGGACTGTCATTGGTTTTTTTGGAAATGATTTTATTTATCACTTACAAAATGAACATTCGTTAAATATACATAGAACAACAAGAAAAATAGTTCCATAGTATACAAGGTATTCTTATTATAAAATTGCGTGGAAAATGTTTAAAATAAAGTATTTCAGAATTTAAATCTTGGAAAGCCGATGTCGAAAGTAGGGACAAATGCCAAATAATTTTATGGGCAAAAGAACATTTTAGGCTCAGGTGATGAAGTACAATACTTCCGTTATTGTAGAAGTGGTAAGTATGAAAAATATTAGTACATAATTTTGTATACAAACAATATACCTACAATAAAATTTAGAAAAATTGTTGTCTCGTAATAGATAATTAAATTACACAAACAGTTGGTTTTGATAAGTGATCAAATATGTTTTATTTAAGGTAAGAGGATTACATCACACTATGGACATTCAAATGATATCTAACACCTAAGGATACGTAAACTTGATAAACAGTTAGAAGTAAAATTATTAGAAAGGTGTTTAGACTACAAAGTAAGTTTTAGAAAGCTGTGTATTAGTATAGAGTTATTGGTACAGGAATGTAAAACAGCTCAAAATAATCCTCTTAATGTACAAACCACAAGGTCAATCATATGATTATTTTATGGACCTGACTTTTGTCTTATTGTCATGAAAGAATCACTACTGTCTCAATTTGAAAAAAAAATATTGATAGCACAGATGGGCTTAATAATAATTATGACTTTGAGAGGACCACTATTATGGTAGTGGATGATTTTAATGAAGGCTTTCCAGTTGGGACAATGTTCCGTAACAGAAAAGATACCTTTATAAATTAAATATTTTTTGAAGCGATAAGGCAAAAAGTAGGAGTCATTTCATGGAAATCATTTATGAGCATAGAGCGGAAATTTGGATGCGCTAACAGAATCGGACTGCCGGCGTACCTTATATTACTAGACATTTTCAGTCGCGTAAAACACAATATTTTAACGTATCTTATTTTTATTGGTTTTTCATTCAATACAGAATTTTAAATTATATCAGTTATTATGTGAATAATAACCTAGGTTATACAAAAAATGTGTTTTTGGGTACTTTAAATAATGATATTTTGTGCCACGTCCGAAGCGACTAGACTATAGCTCGCACTGTTAGAGCTCATGAACCTTAGGTATTTACACCAGAGTATTTAGTTGAAATTTGAAACTAAGTTGAAATTATGGCATTATACCAGTATATTCTTAAATTATGGATTCCTAATAATTATATTTATATATCGGTCGATTCAAACTATTAAAATACCGTTAAATAGCATCACCTGCCATTGTGTTGAAATTAGAAGAAATATGAGATCCGATGGTGTAAACGCTTAAGTCGCATTGCTATAGAAGAGTCAACCAAGCATGAATGTAGAGTTGTAGATAAGGGAACATAAACTTAAAATTTGAATTAAAACATTTGTTATATTAAAAAGCTCAACAAGGTTATATTAAAAACAAGTTCTTAAATCTTGTGTGCACAAACTTAATTATTAAATTTGTTTCTCAATTTCTTAGCAATAGTTTATTTCTTTTCGTTTTAAAAATCCACTTATTGAACGATCTTTCTATTTCTACCGAAGTTATAGATTTTACAGGTTAACAATTGTTCCTTTGATTGAAACAGATGATTTTCTTGCACAAGACTCACATCATGAGTGGTTTCACAATGTTTCATGAATTTTGGCCGAAAACATACCTTACAATTATATAAAGAACAATTTTTGTCTTTTATTCTGAAGCCTGAATCGGTTGCACCATGGACTCTTTTTTGTGCGCCCTAAAGTTTCTTTCTGCAGTAAATTTTTTCCCACATACACAATTAAACTTACAATTGTTAGGATTTTTATATACCTACTATAGCTTTAGAGTTGTCCATTTTTAGCCTCCTGAACACAAATAGAGCTCAAAATAGATAGAATATGCGATCTCTTTGGTTTGAAAGGAAAACCTAGCTTAGGGATTTTCTTCTATTTGAATATCAAAGGCAAAAAATAAATCCAAAATTTTGTGTGCCTACATACCTTTTCATACAAAATAAACCCAAACATTTGTTTTTCTAAACTTTTATGCCGTTGTATGCGCGTATTGACGAGAGTTTATTTTTTTTTACAAAAGTTGTACCAACGGCTAAATGCCCTAGTGCTAAGGTATCCGCTTATGGATCGGATCAGTTGGTAGTGGATTCAGTGCCGAGCCCGACTGGTCTTTTTTTAAATTCTTGTCAAATTCATACTAAATGAGAATCCACGCTGGCGCTTCGAAGCTCCCGATTTCCTGTGTCAGGGATATTTTTAATGACTTATACGAGCCGAGCGTAGCAAGGTGCGTATCACTACGTCAAATGAGCATGTGCGGACATAAATTAAATAGTCCCGCCGGACGTAGAAGCCGAGAAGCGCAACAAGCTTATCGCAAAATGTGTATGCAGGCAGCAGTAGCCAAAGTACAGTTGGTATGGCTAGCCGCTTGTTATAGTGAGCTGTCGCGCGGGGCCGGGCGTTGGACCGTCGCGGTTTTTTAATAATGTGCCTAGTTTCGCCAAGAAATTATGTACCTACAAATAAATTTCGCAAAAAAAATAAAATAGAATACTATAGTATATTAAACAATGCTACTCTAGATGTTTATGGCTTTTAGTTTTAGTATTGCTTTTCTATGTGATTTTAAAGTCTAGGATTGTTAGCCGCTTTCCGTTTTGATACGTCTCCTCAATAGATGTCTCGCCTTGTGATTGATTGATTGATTGATGATTACTCGTAATATGTTAGAATAAATAGGCAATACAAGGAATCAAGGAATGTACTGTACCATGAACCATTTTCGTTAAACATGTATTTTTAGTGATTTACAATAAGTCTAAGTTTTTCTACAGTTTATCCGTTTCATTATTTAATCCGACTATGCTACATGGTACTAAAACTGCATTTTTGCTGTAACTTGACCGAAATATCAAATAATACCCAAACATATAGTGATATTACACAATGAAATAGGAAAGCTAGTCGAAACACCGTTGTCTTTAATAAATACAATACACATACAATGCGCACATTAGTTAATTAGTTTTTCTTTATCAAACCCAAATGTTTTTTAAATAGTATATTTCACGGGGCGGTTCGAGTGTATTGCAGCAAACCCAACCGGGACCGGCATATTGATATCTTTCGACGATGTGGCTTGATTCTTTCTTGAGGAACTTGCATTTTCGTAAAAGAAACGTTTGGTTTTACAAAATAAATTATTAAGTTGGTCATTGAAAATAAATTTAGGTTGGTCATTGACAAATGACCTTATGGACGAGCCGCGCCTGTTAGAATATAAAGTCCAGAACATTACACACACACACACACATATATATATATATATATATATATATATATATATATATATATATATATATATATATATATATATATATATATATATATATATACTGGGTCTCCCAAAAGTCCCGCATAAAATTAATATCAATTAAAAGAACAAGATCTAGGAAAAATGCTTGGACCCGTAAATTTTTATTTTTAATTGTGCATTTTTCGACATAAAAAAATATTATACAGGGTGTCTCATAGAACAGTTCTCACTCCTTTGACAATTTTTTTAAATGAAATGTCAAATTTTTTATTAGGTTTTCAAATTCTACGAAAAATTCTAAATATTTTTTATGTAGGACTTGCTAGTCCCATTTTCAGCTGTTTCCAAGATATTGACATTTACAGTTTTTTTTATTAAAGGTAATACTTTTAGTTCATCTTGTATTTATTAGAACATGTTAAATAAATCAGGTATCTTACTGTCATCAACTGTCCTTAATTATGTCAATACTGACTTTGACTTAAGTAATTTGTCAATTACCTAAAAATGTTAACAGAAAAGCAGCGCATCGAAATTTTAATTATGTTGGGGTGTGGGGATAAAATAAGAACTCAAGCTGAGGTTTGTACTTTGTTTAACGAAAAGTATCCAGAAAACCAAATTACTCAGTCAACTGTAAGTAACGTATTCCATAAATTTGAGGAGCGTGGTACAGTTAGAGATTTACCTAGAAGCGGTCGACCACTCGTTCTAACCGAGGATAAAAAAATCGATTTAATGTTATCGCTTACTGAAAACCCCCACTCTTCAGTTGTTACTTTGGCGTTGGATAATGAAGCTACTTGTAGTACAATACATCGATTTTTTAAGAGCGAAAAATTACATCCTTATAAACCCATTCTTGTACAGGAACTACTAGAAGAAGACCATGATAGATGGCTTGAATTTTGCGAAGAAATGATGGCAAGGATTGATACTAATAATGCCTTTTCAAGTAATATTTTATTTTCTGATTAAGCTACATTTTGCCTGAACGGGCAAGTTACTAGACAAAATTATCGATTCTGGTCTCATGACAATCCGCGATGGTTACTTCAGACGCACACTCAATATGCTGGTAAGGTTAATGTCTGGACAGGCATAATAAATAATAGAATTTTGGGACCATATTTTTTTGAAGAGAACCTTACCGCTGAACGTTATTTGAATTTTTTAACATATGATTTAATTGCGGCATTAGCAGTTCTTTTTCCTAACCAGATGGATCCAGATATTCCAAATGAGATGTTATGGTTTCAACAAGATGGCGCCCCTCCACACTTTAGCGTGGAGGTCCGAAGGTGCCTAGATGAAACGTTTACAAACCGTTGGATTGGTCGTAGGAGTACTAATGAGTGGCCACCTAGGTCGCCGGATTTAACACCGCTGGATTATTTTCTTTGGGGTTATTTAAAGGAAAGAGTGTACCGAAACAGACCTAACAACATTGAAGATCTCAAAGAAAGAATAAGGACAGAAACAAATAGAATACCTCCTGATTTTATAAGGAATGCAGTAAACGGATTTTACCATTGCCTAGGGGGGTGTCAGGTAGAAAGCGGTGGACATATCCAGCATTTGTTGCGCTTTTAGAATTTTCATTTTAGTAAAAAATAAAAATTTATTATGGATAATCTTTTTGTTTTACTTTTCACATTAAATGTCAGTATCTTGGAAACAGCTGAAAATGGGGATAGCAAGTCCTACATAAAAAATATTTATAATTTTTCGTAGAAATTGAAAACCTAATAAAAAATTCGGCATTTCATTTAAAAAAATTGTCAAAGACGTGACAACTGTTCTATGAGACACCCTGTATAATATTTTTTTGTCAAAAAATGCACAATTAAAAATAAAAATTTACGGGTCCAAGCATTTTTCCTAGATCTTTTTCCTTTAATTGATATTAATTTTATGCGGGACTTTTGGGAGACCCAGTATATATATATATATATATATATATATATATATATATATATATATATATATATATATATATATATATATATATATATATATATATATATATATATATATATATATATATATATATATATATATATATATATATATACAGGGTGTCCCACGACGAACTGCCGCGATCGATTATGGAAAAAGTATAAATAGCAAAGATCTGAAAATTTGGGAACATGCTAATGTCAATGGGGGCAATTCGGATAAAATATTTTCAAAATGGTGGCACTTCCGGTTGTACCGGAAGTAGATATCAACTTGCTTATTTTAAATGGAACACCCTATATATTATTTCATTTTCGGATTTTACGTAAAATTCTAATCGCATCTCATGTATAATCTCCTATACCTAACTCTAACCGTTTTTGACATATTTCAAATTTTATGCCAAAAATGACGTTTGCAGGCCGAAAAATAATTATCGATTTTTCCTACATGAATGCCTTTATGATTTAATTGGGGTTGGTTTCCTTGTGGAAGGGGATCTACTTTAGTAGACTGTGTTGATAATTTGGTAATAAATAAATACAGGGTGATCAAAAACTAACATTAAAAATGAAATTGAAAAAATCGTTAAAAGTCATTTTTTTCAAATGGGAGCCCCCTATTTTTATAATTTTACCCTACTCAGCATTAAAAATAAGGGTAACTTTGTATAAGGTTGTCTATTCCGAAAATCGATAGTTTTAGAAAAAATGGCAGTTTAACATTTTTCTATTGTAAAAATCATATACGGTTTTCAAGTTTTGTTATTAGTTGGCCATGACCGCGAGGCGCGGACAAAAAAAAACACTCGAGCACTACAGAAATGTCATTATTTCTTGCCATTTGACAATTATTGATAATAATCATGCCAGGGCGATTAAGTTATACAAACGAAGATTATTTAAATTTGTTTATTATCTATGGGGAATGTAACAAAGTTTTATCAAGAACATGCGAGACATTTGCTGACAGATATCCAGACAAACAGAAACCGTCACGGAACAGTGTTAAACGAAAAAAGGAAAATTTCAAAAATTTTGGCACTGTTAAGGCAAAAATGCATAAAAGAAAACCCATTCTCAATGATGAAAATGTCGAAATTGCAATTTTGGGATATTTTGCGGCATATCCTATGACAGCATTAAGACAAGTGGCTCTACAAACAGGAATCTCAAAGAGCTCAATCCATATAATTCTGTTGAAAGCTCATGGTGGAAATTTTGAACATTTATTAAAATAAGTTGTTTCCCTGAATTTTTGCAATTTTCCATTATTCCTTTAACACTGTTCCGTGACGGTTTCTGTTTATCTGGATATCTGTCAGCAAATGTCTCGCATGTTCCTGATAAAACTTTGTTACATTCCCCATAGATAATAAACAAATTTAAATAATCTTCGTTTGTATAATTTAATCGCCCTGGCATGATTATTATCAATAATTGTCAAATGGCACGAAATAATGACATTTCTGTAGTGCTCGAGTGTTTTTTTTGGCCGCGCCTCGCGGCCATGGCCAACTAATAACAAAACTTGAAAACCGTATATGATTTTTACAATAGAAAAATGTTAAACTGACATTTTTTCTAAAACTATCGATTTTCGGAATAGACAACCTTATACAAAGTTACCCTTATTTTTAATGCTGAGTAGGGTAAAATTATAAAAATAGGGGGCTTCCATTTGAAAAAAATGACTTTTAACGATTTTTTCAATTTCATTTTTAATGTTAGTTTTTGATCACCCTGTATTTATTTATTACCAAATTATCAACACAGTCTACTAAAGTAGATCCCCTTCCACAAGGAAACCAACCCCAATTAAATCATAAAGGCATTCATGTAGGAAAAATCGATAATTATTTTTCGGCCTGCAAACGTCATTTTTGGCATAAAATTTGAAATATGTCAAAAACGGTTAGAGTTAGGTATAGGAGATTATACATGAAATGCGATTAGAATTTTACGTAAAATCCGAAAATGAAATAATATATAGGGTGTTCCATTTAAAATAAGCAAGTTGATATCTACTTCCGGTACAACCGGAAGTGCCACCATTTTGAAAATATTTTAGCCGAATTGCTCCCATTGACATTAGCATGTTACCAAATTTTCAGATCTTTGCTATTTATACTTTTTCCATAATCGATCGCGGCAGTTCGTCGTGGGACACCCTGTATATATATATATATATATATATTCATTAAATAAAATTTTTATAATAGGTGTAGGGTCAACTGGGGTAAAAATGAGACACACAATAATTGGGTGAAAAATGAGACATTCAAATCAAATCCATGAATATTTTAATTCTGGGTGGTTTCTTGTGTTAAGCATTTAGTGCTGCATATCAACAAATCCTCCCCATAATTTATTTAATTGTTTTACAACAAACTTGTTCAAAACTGTGATTAGTAGCATGATGCGTTTTTTCAAGGTCAAAATCTTTTATAGCCGTCCATCAAACTTTTGTCGTGGACCTTTGGCGCGTGGCAACCGGAGCTCGGTAAATAGCGATTCGCACGTAAATATGTTCTAGATTACCGCCTGCAGTAGCATTTCTGGTTGAATTTAAGCCGTTTACTGAGCGAGCAGTTAAAGTTTTGAAGGGGCAAATCTGAGACACAATAGGAGGTAAAAATGAGACATTATAGGTGTAAATATGAGACATAATAATTATTTTTTTTTTTAGATTTTAATTACCGATTCAAGATGCCAAAGAAAGATATACATAAACCAAAGAGTTATACGAAAGAAGATCTTAAAAAAGCAGCAAATTTATTTCGCAATGAAGGTATAGCCCTAAGAACTGCAGCCAAAATCTTCAACATCGATAAATCTAAACTTAGTCGATACATAAATCAGAAAAATTTCAATAAACAAGGGAGAAAAACAGCATTATCTTTGGACGCCGAAAAAGATTTATCCTCTAAATTAATAACTATGGCCCAGTGGGGATTTGCATTGACTAAGCAAGAGGTCAAAGACGCGGTGCAAACATACGTTCTACAACATAACTTGAAAACATCCTTTACAAGCGGCCGTCCAGGAGATGACTGGTTTCGGAAATTTAGCAAGAGAAATCACCTTAGCCTGAAAAAGAGTACCTTGTTTCCTATTTAGGGCGTAAGGGAAATAATTAATTTTGTCTATCTTTCAGTTCCTGAAATAAATACTTTAATAAAAGACATTGTCTTGAATTTGCCAGCACCAAAATCACAAGGAGGTACTTCCAGGATGGCAGAGATATTTGCTTTCGCAATAGATTTTGAGAGATTTGTTGTCCGTTAATTTTTTTAGATACATTTTACTTATTTCTTATTTTTTCATGTGCCATTTTGAATTTTTTCTCATATTTGAAAAAAATAATATTTGTTTTCCATTTGAATTGTAAACTATTTTAGTTCATAGATATTTGTAAGGCAAAGTAGTTTGTTTAAAAGTGTATTTAATATTAATACTTTTCAATTTATTTGTATTTTTATACTTTTTTAATGGTCATATTAAAAAATATATATTTTTTTGTCTCATTATTCCCCTTTACGTCTTATTTTTAATTTAGACCACCTTGCGATCGATAAAATATATATTTTAACACTGTCTTATATTTAACCAGGAGTGTCTCATTTTTAGACTTTTTGTGGGTTAAATATAAGACACATATTTTATTTATTTTTACTTGCTTTTAGGTATTTTTTAGAGGATTTTTATTTGTCACAAGATTCCTCATCATTGTTTACCTATTTGGGAAATATTATCAAGTTCTTTGCTGTAGTCGAACATACAAAAAAATCGAAAGTTTAGGAAAATGTCTCATTTTTACCCTATATATAAAAAATAACGTTATATTTAGCTACAACTATTTTAATTTATGATTTCTGCGAAAGAACAATACTTGCAACCATGCAGAACCCATGCAACTCCAAGCGTTGTTTGTAAAATCTGTTTAGTATTTGGAAACAATTAATAACTTAATAACATGTAAAATAGCGTTTGTCCTGAGTGCGACTCCGTTGTCGCATCGTGATTCCGCTCACTGTTTATGAGTAATCTTAGTGGGACATTTTATAATGCTTGGGTCGAGGTTTTGGGCGCTTCACAACACCAGCTTTACTGTTCTTGGCATGTCGATCGTGTTTGGCGTACAAATTTATGTAAAATTGGCAGTCGTGATAAAGAAAGTATTAGTTTATAAAACTTTAAAATATCTCTTAAAAACTACAGAGAAATCCTCATTCCATGAACAGTTAAGCAGTGCTTTAAATAATTTGCTTGGTGATCCTGACACAAACAAATTTGGAGAGTATTTCTCAAGTTGTCATGCACATAATTATTTAAAATGGGCATATTGCTTCCAAAAGGACTGTGGCTTAAATATCAATATGTAAAACGGATAAATAAATAAAAGTTGCAAAAATTGATACTTATCTAGTAGGGAGTATGTTGAAAATGGCCCCCATTTGCTTCTAAACAAGCCCGTACTCTCCGCAACATGTTGTCTCTAACTCGTTCAAAAATATTCTCCATATTCCTTATTTCTTCAGCTGCCATTTCAACACGATTTCGCAGTTGTTCCACGTTTTCAATTGGGACACTATACACTATTTCCTTCATCGTACCCCACAAGAAGAAGTCGCATGGATTGAGGTCAGGAGACCGTGGAGGCCATCGGACAGGCCCGTTTCGTCCAATCCATCTGTTGGGGAAGTTTTCCTGTAGGTATTCATTAACTATTCCCGCGTTATGACAAGGGGCGCCATCATGCAAAAGCCACATGTCTCTTCTCACGGCCAGTGGCACATCTTCTAGCAAATCTGGTAACTCACCTTGTAAAAATGCTAAGTAGCCTTCGCCATTCAATCTAGGAGGTAAGATATGCGGTCCTATTAAGTGGTTGTCTAATATCCCACCCCAAACATTTATTGAAAACTGCCGCTGGCGGTGGGTTTCACGATATGCATGGGGATTTTCGCTGGCCCAAATATGCGTGTTATGCTGATTCATTATTCCGTCTCTTGTAAATCCTGCTTCGTCAGTGAATAATACATTGTGGAACCGGTCTGGCTCGTCTTCGCTTTTCTGGGCAAACCACTGACAGTACTCCCTTCGTGTACCGTAATCCTCCGGGTACAGTGCTTGTACTTTCTGCACGTGGTATGGATGGAGCAAGTCTTCCTGCAACGTGCGCCAGGTGATATAATTCGACGCTCGTCCTATTTGCATCGTTAAGCGACGCGTACTGACTCCAGGATCTTCTTCAACCGCCACTAAAATTTCCTCTTCTGCAGCCAAAGTATTTTGATTGCGGGGTCGTCCTCTATCAGCATTAAAACCATGAAAATTTCCATGGTCCCTTAGATGTTGTATCACAGACACAAATGTTCTTTCATTTGGAGGTTCGCGATTAGGAAATCTTTCAATGTACAAAAGCCGCGCTTGTCGAGCGTTCTCATGTGCTGCTCCATAACACAAAACAATATCGGTAAACTCGGCTGAAGTTCTCGGCATTTTGGATTAAAAAACAGATTGAAAATCAGTTATATCTCTCCAAGAATTGGCGCCAAAAATACTAGCAGCAACAGCCACAGTTTCAACCGAAAAAGAAGATCAACGATGATGAGAAGTGAGCAATAATGATAAAAGCTTGGGCACTGAAAGACATGGAATGGGCAAAGTAGCGATAATACCACAGCGCAAAAAAGCGGAAAGAAAAAGATCCTAACCCAACACACAAAAGTCCGGTAAATTGGGTAAATTACTAAATAAGTAAATAAGGAAGCCGAGACTAGAGGCGAACAGAAAAGAATAGAAGGAAACCGAGGAAAACAAGTTTGTATTTTACAGTCATCCTCCAACTATACCAAAGCCATCTTTGCTGGAAGGGGATAATGAAAAAGGCGTAAAACAAGTTACCCAAAACAAGCACGTCCCAACACCAATAAAAGGAGGAAGGGAGAGTTTTGCCCTAAAAACTGCCCAAAAAATGTCATCTTTATCGTATCAGGCTTGAATCCAGACTCGAAGGAAGCTGAAATGCAAGATTATCTAAAGGAAATTAATGGAATTCCATGTAAATGTGAGAAAATGAAAACAAGAAAAGATAAGTACAAAAGTTCTTTTAAAATCCAGGTGCCAACCGAAAAGAAAGCATCTGTTATGGATCCTGAAGTGTGGGGAAAGGGGGTTATAATAAACCATTTTCTTCACCTCCGACGACCTGTCAGCGTATCATGACTATGTGCAGTCAAAAATGAGATATGGTATACTTTTTTGGGGAAACTCGGTTGTCAACTGAGTTTTTGTACTGCAGAAAAGATGCCTTATAACAATATTTAAAATAAAATGAACTGAAACATGTAAGGGCATCTTTGTTAACTGCTTGTTATTAAAAACTATTCACAGTGTATGGAACTTCAAACAGAACATAACCATGGAACTAGAAACAAACATTGCCTGGTACCTAAATGATAGGGCAAATTTTAGTTACATACAAAAAATTGTTACAATATTTTTAAAATATGGAACAGAATACCTCAATATTTTAAAACACTAACTTTTTTAGTCAGAAACGTATTTTAAAGAACTTCTTAATAGAAAAATGTTATAGTATAAGCGACAGAAGACAGCATTGACAGAAAAGGCAGTGTCACCGGCGAAATGAAACCTGCATAATAGTTATTTTGAACGTTACCAATAAAATCCTTATTATTACTATTATTTTTATTATCATCATTATTATTAAAAGAAATCAATATATTTATTAACTTTAACTTTAACACAATAATTATGGCATATATGGTTTGAAACAGAGTTTTATATGAAATATAATATATATATATATATATATATATATATATATATATATATATATATATATATATATATGTATATATATATATATATATATATATATATATATATATATATATATATATATATATATATATATATATATATATATATTTCATATAAAACTCTGTTTCAAACCATATATGCCATAATTATTGTGTTAAAGTTAAAGTTAATAAATATATTGATTTCTTTTAATAATAATGATGATAATAAAAATAATAGTAATAATAATAAGGATTTTATTGGTAACGTTCAAAATAACTATTATGCAGGTTTCATTTCGCCGGTGACACTGCCTTTTCTGTCAATGCTGTCTTCTGTCGTAAATGACAAATTACAGCTAGTCCAAGTGAAGCGCTCAAGCCCTTTTATTTTCCTTTTCTTTGGTGAAACTCGAGGTGAAAGGTTGATCCCGTGTACTAACTTTTTGGCACGGTTCTTGCAATAATTTGCATTATTTAATTGAAATATTGCTTGCTTAAGTTTGCAGCCTATTTATTTTTGTGTTTTGTACCGTGTTGGTTTTTTTATTGTCAGACTAGGAAAAAATAAGTTCGTGACCTCAGCACGTGTAAAGTGATTACATAGTAATACCTATCTTGGTTTTTCTCTGGTAATACCTAAGGCAAGTATAGCATTTTACTATGAACAAGTCTAAAATAAGTAAACATTATAACAAGGCTGCCACAAGCGTAAGATCATTTGAGGCATCTCTGAAGACAGTTGTACCTGAGATTCATTCCACTGAAAGTCTGGATAGTTTGCTATGTAGTTTTCCAACAAAACATACAGGAGAGGGTACTTCCAGTAACACTCAAACCCAAGATAACATTTCTTATGAGGATTTGAATTGTACAACTAGTGACACTAATGAACTACTTCCCGATTATCCTTATATTTTTGGTAGTGGTGATGATAGTTCTAGTAGCAGCGATAATGAAAAAGAAACTCTTGGAATATTAAAACCTGAATCCAATGAAAACGCATGTTTAGATAGACATAACTTGACATCAAGTACTACATTGACTTCTCACCTCTCAAAATGGGCTGTTAATCATAATATTACACATGTAGCTGTAAACGACCTTTTAAAAATATTAAAATCAAACCATCCGGAGCTGCCAAATGATGCTAGAACTTTGTTACACACCCCTCGTACAGTGTTGTTAAAAGATATTGAACCAGGCATTTTGGATTGGAATCGTGTTTAAATAAGCTCTTAAAGGTTTTTCAAATTACTCCTCTCTTTTGTCCATTGAAATTCTAATAAATATAGATGGGTTGCCTATATCATCAAGCTCTAGTAGTCAGTTTTATCCTATTTTGTGCAGTATTTATGGGTGTGATAATGTTGGAATTGTAGGGGTATATCACGGAAATGAAAAACCAAAAGATGCAAACCAGTTTTTGAATTATTTTGTAAATGAAGCAATATCTTTAAGCAACAATTTTGTTTACGAAGGACATAAATGCAAAGTTATAATTAGAGGATTTATATGTGACGCACCAGCAAAATCATATATCAAGTATACAAAGGGTCACTCAGGTTGTATGTCCTGTACAAAATGTTATACTGAGGGTACTTACATCAGTGCAGTATGTTTTCCACAATTAACTAATTTGAGGCTTCGCTTGGATTTTGAATTTAGAAATAAACTGCAAGAAGAACATCATGCAGGCACTTCCATTATTGAAAATATTCCTGGAGTTGATATGGTTAAGTCATTCCCACTAGACTATATGCATTTAGTGTGCTTGGGAGTTGTAAAAAAATTAATATTTCTTTGGGTAAATGGGAAAACTAGTTCAAAATTATCATTTAGACAAGTGTCTTATTTATCTGATTTACTTGTTCGACAAACTACAAATGTACCGCTTGAGTTTAACCGAAAGCCTAGAAATTTAAATGAATATAAAAGGTGGAAAGCGACAGAATTTCGTCAGTTTTTGTTGTACACGGGTCCAGTAGTTTTAAAGCCTTTTACGTAAAGACAAGTATATTGACTTTTTGTCGTTACATGTTGCTATAACAATTTTATCTTGTGAAAAACATTTAGATAAGATAGATTATGCTGAAAATTTGTTACAGTATTTTGTAGAACGATTTATTTCTTTATATGGATCAGAATATGTTTCTCATAACATTCACAACTTATTACATATAGCCAATAATGTGAGAGAATTTGGAACATTGGATAAATTTAGTGCCTTTCCATTTGAAAATTATATGCAAACTTTGAAAAAAAACATAAGAAAACGAGAAAAACCACTTGAACAATTAGTTAACAGAGTATATGAACAAAATATATTGAATAAAAATGAAGTTCTTTTAAATTTTCCTATTTATCACAAAAACCATTTGAAAGGCCCTGTTTTAAATTTTCCAGATTCTTGCCAGCAGTATATGCAGGTAAAATTTAATTCTTTTACTTTAAGCACTTGTGAGCCCAATAATTGTTGTTTTTTAAGTAATGACACTGTTATTTGTGTACAAAATATTATCCACGCTAACGGTGAAAGTTTTACAATTGGTCAGGAATTTTTAAGTAAAGAAAATCTTTATACAGAACCTTGTGAATCTTCTGCATTAGGGGTTTACTTAGTAAGTCAACAGAGTTCTCTAAAATCCTGGAATGTAAATCAGATTGTGGGTAAATGTTTTAAAATATCATATGGGGACAAATTTATTGTATTTCCATTAATACATACTTTTTAATTTAGTGGAGCTAGAAATAATATTAAGTTATAATAAGGAACTGTTTTTTTATCATTTTTTTCGAAATTCTGAGCGAATAGAAAATGTTTGTGATTTATACACTTTTAATATTACACTCCTAGACGTAACTTGTCATTATTGAAAATATAAATATAAAAAAATTACAGCAGTTTGAATTTTGATTAAAAAAAATGTGAGTGCCTTACTTTAATAATGACTATAGTAGTTTATGTGCCAACATTAACTTTATTGTGGGCACACACACACACACATACTTAGTATTAAAAAAATGACATAGGCAGTTTAAGTTTTATGTTGTGCAAACTATGAAATAATTCTCAAAATTTGTAAAAATCACAAAAAACGCGGGATCATATTTTTGTTTAAATTATTTTTTATTCTGTATATTATCTAGCTATGTATTTGAGACAAATGTTTAAAAAATGGCATGTTATATAAGGTAAACAAGCAAAAACAACACCAATTCTAAACTTATTTATTGATATTGATACGTATATTGATAAAGTATGTTGGCATAATATTTTTGTCCTTTGACAAAAGATGATTGTATAACTGTTTAAAAATGTTAAGACTTTTTCAGGAAAGAAATGAATCAAGTAGAAGGTGGGGCGACATGGTCGGTAGTGAAATTTATTGCCGATGATACAGTAAGTGTTGTACCAACCTGCTGGATCTACCAAGATAAATGTTATTGGCCGCCATTTACGGCAGATAAAATTACTCAGGCTATTAAGTCCAGAATATTGAACACTTGTTGGCCAAGTCACAAAATTTCTATATTTAGAAATGCAACATATGGTAAATATTAAAACTTCTATGTATAAACTATACTGCAATAATTGACTTGTGTAAATATTTCATAGTTGACACCAATAAACTATTTGAATTTGAATTAAAAAGATTCAGTGACTTGCTTTTTCACTGTAGTGGTCTTGTTGGCAATAAAATATTTAAAAAAATTAATAAAAAATAAGATATAAAGTCACCTATCATATTTTTAAATTAAGCTAGTATGTTTAAGATTTTGCTTGTAATTTTACATTCTTTGTTCATGACAAAATAATCCTGATATTTCATTTACATGTATTTTTATTCCTTTATAGATAACTATGAAGTGGCTCGATCCAAATCAAGGAAGGCCGAGGACACCAGTGATCTTAACACTGATGACGATGGTGTCATTAAAAAAAGAAAAATAATTGCAAATAGTCAATTTAGCTCGTCTGACGAAGATATATTGGAGGAAGATGTATACGTAAAACCAGCCCCGATACTTAAAAAAAGTTTAAATGGTGGAAATGAATTAGATCGTAAGTATTTAATTTTATTTAAATTGTTTTTTATGAAAACATGTTTGTGGTTTTGTTAAAGGTATTTTTCTAACAATATATAACATCTGTGTTAATCCAAAATGTGGTTACATTCGAGGTTATTTTAGGTTTACACAAATATGAGGATGCTTCAACAAGTAAAGCTAATAATGTCGAGGCAGAGGTTGGTAATCTGTTACTAAGTCCTAGAAATCCAAATGAAGGACATTTGAAAGGTAATATTCAAGAACATTTTACTTTTTTTTTTTAGTTGAGTATCTTGAAAACTATTTTCTCAATTTTTACAGTACTTGTTACATTTAATTGAGAAAAAATATGTTGTGTACTGATGTACTTCTTAATAAAAAATAGTATTCAACTCTATATGTCCTTACTTCCAAGTAGCATGGGATACATGTTTTTCTGTTTTGGTATTTTTTATTTGATTTATATCTTTTATTGTCGATATTAATTATCGAGAGATATCATGAATCTGAGTAATAAATATATTCTGACAAAATAACTGTGTGGATGTAAGCATTACGTTGATTGAATTTATTTTGTGACAGGCATTATTCAGCAAACGCCGCGATCAACGACCAGCTCATATTTAACCCCTACAAATGATAGTTCTTGTGGTTGCTGTCCTCACTTGACAAAATTCTTGAAGGAAATACTGAGACAGCAGCATTTGATCCGAACACGAATTACTGATTTGGAAGAACAAATTCGGAACAAAGGACCTCATGAAGCTGAAGATGATCATGGGGCATCTGTTTTTAAAGATTTTGTTTTCCCACTAAATACAATGGAAGAGTTTGCACATCTAAACGCTTGTTTAAATACAGATGACGCCTTTGCTAAAGCAGTAAGTAAAAGCAACCATTTTATTAACTTTTATTTTACATAAACTGATGACTGGTATTGTTATCAGTACAATTTTACGCCCCTTTACAGGGTACACCAAAAAGATTGCGATTTAGCCAAACTTATATTAGGCCAATAGTTAATATTTTTATTTCAGCTAACTTTACATTGCCGTTTCTTTTGACAAGTTGAACAATAAGTTTCCCAATAACTACTTATAGTACTACCTAAGGTGCTTATTTGTTGAAAAAAATCAGAAACAAAATTTTAACTTTATCACACTGTTATTGGACTAAGATAAGTTAGACTAAATCACATTATTTTGGTCTAATTAATAGGGAATCTACTGTGTTCTATTACTTTTGGATCACCCTGTGTATGTAGGAGCTGCGTTAGCATAAGTTAACTAAACCCAAATAAAATTTAGTAAAATTACCCCTTTTTTACTTCTTTTAGGTTACAGAATTTTCAAAAATAGGGGGCAACAACATATATGAGTTTGTGAATAGAGTGCTGAGTCAAGTAATGACAAATGAATTAGCCAATCTCTACAGCTGGCTAGGAAGGAGGGAAAAAAACGAATTTAGCAAGTTGCCATTTGCTAAACTTATAATAGGTGAGCACTTTATGAGAATTTATTGAAAAAAATATCTAAAATGAAAATGCATCGTCAGTTTTTCAAAAAAAAAAAAAAATTCTTCGAAATCCGTCAAAGGGTTTGCGATCATTAGAGTTTTATTTTATAACTTAATTATTCTGATAAAAGTTTGATAATTTGACGACTAATAATTAGTTTTCAAATCATCAATTATTGAAGGCAGCTCTGTGCATCAATAAAAAAATTATATAATTAGAGTACAAATAATATGTTGACATTTAATATTTAATCGGCTACTTTTATTAGTCCACAGTATTTTTAGGTCATTGTTTTTTTTTAGCATCTGCTGAAAGAGGGAAGATATCCCCCAATAAGAAGAAAACGGAAGAATCCATTAGTGCATGGCTAAAGAGAGCTAAGGAACGAATGGCCAATAAAAACAAATAATGTTTTATAAAATAAATTGTTTTTAAATTTTTTTTGAATTTTACTGCCTTATCCCACTTAAAGCCGAAACATAGTTATTTACTGATAACACAAAGATGTTATACTCATTAATAAAGTCAAAATAGACATTCCTCCTAGAACTAAATATGTTTACATGTAGGTGTGTATTTTGCTTTTTTTTAATTTCATAGGTATCTATTTTTACTTTTTTAAGCAGGATAAACACGCAGTGTGCTTGCTAATTTATCCGATGCTATATATACTGTAAAAGGTATGTACATATTACGTACATTTCAGAAAAAAATGTACGTACATATTACGTACATTTTAGAAAAAAATGTACGTACATATTACAAACCTAAAGACATACATAAGACGTACGATATGTACATACGCTGAACGTACATTTTGGTGGAAAACGTGAGTACATAATACGTCTTATGTACGTACAAGGTTATTTTGTGTACGTTCATAAGACGTACGTTACATCCACAAAGTACTTACATAAGACGTACATAAGATGTCAGTGTGCTGTTTGGGTACTTTACTACCACCAACATTTAAAATAACCTTGTGCCTGCCTATTGGAGGTTAAAGAGGTGTCAAACTGGGCCTGGTTACTGGGCGATAAAATTTTATAATGTATTGCGAGCTAATATGAAGAGTTTAGATCTTAGAAGTTTCAAGAGTAGAATTAAGGAAATTTTAATAAAAAATGCATTTTATAATTTTGATGAATTTATTTCTCATAATTTTAACTAATGTCCTCATTGTTTAATAATTTGTTCAATTTTAATGTCTTCTTATTGTAAACTGTGTTATGTGTTTGTTTCTAAATTTTATATATTTTGCTACATATTGACGAGTGTAAACACTGCTATGTAATAACATGAATAAACGAATTTCAATTTGAATTTGAATTTACCCCGTGTTTAAGTTCTTCGAACCTAAATTTTCATGACTATGCTTAATTCTGTTTGTTTCTAAGGTTTTAAAAAAGACTGATTATTGTCTATTTAAGCTAAATTCTATGATTAATTATACAGATGGTTGGTAAATTTTTTTAGTGTATTGTATGTTTGTGTTACTAAAATTACCTTTAATAAAACACTAAATAAAATTTCAATGTTTTTATTGAAAGAAAATAATCCTGAAAATCACATCAGGAAATGGTTAATATATTCTACTTGAGATTAGGCTTTCCATATAGTAGGTACTACAAAAATGTCTCGATCTTTGAAAGGCAGTAATGAGAAACACATGCAACTTAAAGTCTTTTTGCATGCAATAAAGATTTATTTTCATAAAAAAAGTTTATCTTTAAAAAAATTACATGATATTGCATGTAAAACAATTTTAGTTGTCAAAAGAATTTAACTTTTTGTGTGTCTCATTATTAACTTTGTAAGATCGCAAAATTTTTTTAGTATACAGAAAGTCGAGCCTGCTTATTTTTCATTCTTTTCCCATTTTTATGATACTTCTTTAAGTTTTACTTTGAAGTGCACAACGAACGAAAACTAAATTTGAATATGTTATGGTATAATACCTTGTCAAAAAAGTGAAAAAATGGCTTTCATCTTCCCATCCTTTTACACCTAATTAAAATTTAAAAAATATAATAATTTTAATCAAAAGATTAGGTATTTCCTATATTATTGACACGTTAATAACTAAATAAATTCATAACACATAATATAAGAAATGGTTGTAATATGTAATACCTTCGCCAGAGTGTCAAAAATTATGTCTGTGAAGTTGGCCCCCCAAATGTAAAATTTATTAAAAATTAATGGAGTTCTGAGTTTCCTATGAAGAGTTCTTTTCACTTTTTATTAATAGTTACGTTAAAATAAAAGTAAAAACACTGTTTTCAAAATGGGGTGCTAACTTCACGCAGCTCCCCATTGTTGCAAAACCAAAAGTGTGGCCACAGTGCTTAATAGTTCTAAAGGAGTTCTACAGTTCTTTGTGATATTCGAGGCCAGAACTCTTACCCAAAAAATTCTAATACATGTTTTGTGCATTTTGGGAAGGAAAAAATTCAACAACAAAATGTCATTATCTTTATGCAGAACTGTAGAACTATTGCAGAACTAATACACTAGACATATTAAAAATCTACTGAAATTATCGATTAATTAGTTGCTGCCTAACTTGCCTAGCTACTCCTAAAACTGGATTATGCTCATGTTCAACATCATCAATACCTAGCAAAGGAATATCAAAGACTATATTATGTTCAACTCCTGCACAGATGCATATATTATGCAGTACAACACAGGCATTTTTACAATAGTACCGAAAAACTAACTTTAGGCGTCCAATACATCTTTCCACAGTGCTTCGTGTTATTTTGTAAGACTGATTATATCTGCCTTCTGGGGTTCCGGGGTCTGCATTTTCAACGGGGGTAAGTAGCCATGGCTCCAGAGGGTATCCTGAGTCTCCTATAACAACCAATCTGTACGTTCTCCTGAAAGTGAAAATTTAAAAAAAATTAAAAATACTTCTAATATTTTCGCAAAATTAACGGTAATTATTCAGATTAGCGTAAACAGCGAATTTTTGCATGAAATTTTGCACAGACCCTAATTTTGGGTCGTAGAACACGAATCCGAAGTCAGTTTTTGGCGGTCTCGAAAAAAAAAAAATTTCTCACCCAACCTGAGCAAAAAGGTGGTCAGGTTTGCTCAGTTTTGATTGATATAGATATATATGTATCTATATCAATCAAAACTGAGCAAACCTGACCACCTTTTTGCTCACCTAACAAATTAACGAAATTCATTGAAAAAGCTAACCTAAAAGTTTAAAATTTTTTTTACGAGACCGCCAAAAACTGACTTCGGATTCGTGTTCTATGCCCCAAAATTAGGGTCTGTGCAAAATTTCATGCAAAAATTCGCTGTTTACGCTAATCTGAATAGTTACCAAATTAACTTTTTATTTATAACATACAAAAACAGATTTTTTAACTTCAGAAAAATAAATATTTTTAGGTAAAACATATTATTAATCTGTAAATACTAACACCTGTTGTACTTAAGCTCCAATAAATTTTTCACTGCAGATGCCCTCCATATAAAATTTGGTCGAACCACAATATTTGGCATTAAAATTAATGATTTGTAGATCATAGTTACAAATACTTTGGCAATTTTTTGAATTAAATCCTTTTTGATTAACATAAAGATGTTCATCCTCTGCAGGTGCTATGAGTGCAGTCAATGCACCCGATGATTCTGGGAAATCCAGCTTTTCCATAAAACCCCTTTGAGCTTCGTTAATTTATTGTGGGGTTCTGGGAAACCTAATCCACAAATGACCTAAAATAGTCACTATTGCATTGGCCACTTCATAGGTGCATCTACTCCTCACTACTTGCCGACTTGCAGATAACAAGAATTCTTCAGCAATGCCCCATTGATAATTGCCTGTGGCAAAGAACCTTCTTAAAGCAATTAGAATTTTTGTCTGTGTGGGTATTCTGGTTGACCTTATTTTCTGCCTCTAAATGGTCCACCAAATTATCAAACAGATATGCCACTAAGTCCTTGTTGAGACGAAATAATTCTATAAACATTGTGTCGTGTAGCCAAAAGGGATCACTTTCGTCTCTCATCACACGCTTTTGAACCCGATTTTCATACATACGTACATTGTTTTCTAAATTATTAATTAAAAACCTTTGTGCAGGGAACATTTTACTATAATCCAAATTCAGTATTAATAAAAATAAAAAAAATTTGACAATTCACACAAAAATAATAAACAAACAACTGAGGTTATGGCTAAGACCTGACTTCTCTTCTTTTTTGCTAAAAAAATGTATAACTATACGCAACCCATAATACACGCAGGCATGTGTGGTTGCTTATACAGTAAAGCATATTAGCTAGTACATAATAAAGTATTTAAAAAAAAGATATTTCAACAATATTCCCCATATCTTCTTTAATGCTCGCTTTTTTTACAAATCTATTTTTTTGTTCTCGATTAATCGACAAAATTTTACAAGGCGACACGCTTTGATCATACGTTCGGACGTCGTGCTCTCTCTCTTTTCTCGTTCTCGCTCTGCTCTCTCCATCTATTTGTTGCGCCAAGAGGAGCTAACGGCTACCACTTTCACGCTTCAATTTTCGCCGGACGCGTAAGCGACGAAAGCTCACGCTGTGATTGGTTAAATATGTGGCATAGCGACGCGTTAGGTGACTGCGCAACATCACGAGTGCGTGCAGTGGTTCCGCCAGCTCCGACCGCGCACTTTTATCGGCCGGCTTGTAAAATTCTGTCATCCAATCCAAGTGAAAAAAAAGTTTTCAATTTATTAAAGGTGCTATCGTATGATTCGTATGTGTTTATAGTGTTGATTATTTATAAGAAAACAAAACATTTCGTAGTGTTTGTTAGACTTTCATGTTTTAACCAAACGGATGGGTTGTATTGTGTAGTAATAATAACCTTTATTATTGTTTGAAGAACAGTGTGCGAGTCCGTCAGAGAAAGTTCGTTTGTTCGTTTCATTTTGGACTTTACTTCCAGTCAAGAGGCTCGTAATGCGTCGTTTGGAAGCGCGTTCGTTTTTATAGTTATTTTGTAGAGTTATTGAATGTTGTTTGTCGTAATTTTTTTTTGAAGGTAAAGTTTATTATTAATTTAGTTGTGAGGAATTTCGCTTAAAAATTAAGGACGACATAAATAAACCTGTTAATAAAAGTCAAATTTTCTATTAAATATGATTTAAAATAGGCAAATAAAAAAAAGGGCATGCTTAAGTGTTAGGAGTTTTTTGTTTAAAGCTAATTTGGAACCAAAATTTTTGTACAGGTACTCTTTTTCTTCCAAAAATTTCTGGTCGGCCTAGTGGAACAAAATTTTACTCTTGTTTTGAACAGCTGTTCTCTGGCTTTTTTGTGTTGTAGTAAGTATTTTAACTTTTTGAATTTTTGAATGTTTTAAAAGATTTAGTATGATTTCTTACTTTAAAGATAACAAATCTATTATTTTTCAAACCTGTTACATAGGAATATTCTGGGAAGAATTGGCAACGTCACAGTGACTTCTGACGTGAAAACAAAAGAGTTTTTTCTGTAACTGACATTTGTCGATGTTTTTTATATGGCCATGTATTTATTGCCAGTGGTGCGTAGTTACAAAATTTTTTTTTTTGCGGAGCGATATATACCATTTTTTATCATGAAGCGCCATTTATGAATATTTTTATTCAGTCTGAATTCATACCAGCATTTACGGGTTTCAATATATGCAGTGAATTTCATAACACCCTGTATGTATATATATATATATATATATATATATATATATATATATATATATATATATATATATATATATATATATATATATAGGGTGCGCCAAACTCAGTGGCCTATTAGAAGTATTTAGAAAACGACAGAAGATGTTTTTCTGAAAATTTGGCTGTGGTTATAGGAACTGGTGTTCTATCGTTTAAAAATATTTTGAAAGAGGCAGTGTTGCCAGATCATTCTGAAACTCATAGCAACTTCGGAATTTTAAATGAGACACCCTGTATATTATTTTACATTTTGATTCTTATTTATAATACAAATTTTTTTTGTGTATAATATCCTATGCCTATCTCTGATAGTTTTTGAAATATTAATTCATAAGTAAATTTTTGGGGCTAAAACATGCTCCCTAAAAAATCAAATATTTTTGTGACCAAGGCACCTAGAAAGTTAAAATTTTTGCAGAAGTTTCCCAAAATATTGCTTTCTTAGAATCTTGACGAATTATTAAAGGATTTTTATACAGGGCGTCTCAAAAAAATTGTATCTTCGTAATATAAATAAATGCAAAAAACTCAACTTTTTTAAATAAAACAACCTGTATTTTATTTTTTTAACAAAAACTAGAACAAATTTCCTACCAAACTGTATACCATGTTCCTATACCTATCTTTAACCGTTTCGAACTTACAGGCATTTTAGAAAATTAATAACTAAATAAAAATGTTTAAAAACATTTTAATAGTAGACTTTGGCAGAATTTGTCCGGAAACAAATACAAAATAAAAATGTCAAGTAAATTGGCTTTGGGGAAAGGTCTATTTTTTAAATTATCAAACAAATTAGCAAAATTTTCTTAAATTTTAAAATGAAAGAATGTTATTTATTTATGCTTACATGGTAAGTAAGGAATGAAATTGTACAAAAAAAAAACAAATATAAAAGTAATACAAAAATAAAACCAATAACTAAATTGTTTGAAATGTCCCCCGTTTGCTCTTAAGCAATCATGAATAGACGTTGTTGCATGGTCTGTTGTAGCTCTCCGTATTTCTTCTTCATCTATAGCTCCTAGAGTTGCCCTTACTCGTTGCTCTAGATCCTGCTTGGTGGTAACTGGTGTTTTATAAGCTCTTTCTTTTATTGTACCCCACAAATAAAAATCTAATGGGGTAAGATCCGGAGATCTTGGGGGCCAGTTCCATGGTCCTTGTCGACCAATCCATCTGTCTTCAAACATGTTAAATAATTCTATGCGCACTTCATTGGTAGAATGGGCTGGTGCTCCATCTAACTGATACCAGCAGTTTTCAAGCATATTTAATGGTAAATCATCTAAAAAGTCCGAAACAGTGGTCCTTAATATTTCTAAATATTTTGCGCCCGTTAAGTTATCGTCGTAAATACAAAAGGCCATTTTATTATCCATTAGCAAACAAAAAACGTTAAAACTGAACTGATACTGGAAACTTTTTTCTCTTACGAAGTGGGGATTTTCTCTAGACCAAAAATGGGAGTTTCTTCGATTAAAAATGCCTTCCCTTGAAAACTTAGCTTCATCTACTGTCCAAATGATCTTTTTTAAAAAATCGGGGTCTTCTTGTGTCCGGACTAATATAATTTCACAAAATTCTACACGTTTTAGAGGATCATTTTGTTGAAGTGCCTGAAGTGTAATAAGTTTGTAATCATGCATTTTATGATTATGTAAGATTCGCTCTATGGAGTTATATGTGAGTCCTAAGTCGTTTTCTGCACTGTATATGGACGCATGCGGCAATGCATGAAAATATGCCAGAACATTAATTTCATTTTCTTCATTACCTGTTACCGGTTTAATTTGAATTCTGGACGCTTTAACATTATTATACTGCAACATATTTCTTTCCATTCTTTTAAACTTTTTTGGTGTCATTGGAGGTGAATTCGGATACAGTTCGTTGAATCGTCTACATGTTCTTGATATAATTTTATTACACTCTCCGTGTATAAAAAATAAATTCAAAATTTCTGCATTAGAATAAGATTTATTTGCCATTTTGTTTGATAATTTAAAAAATAGACCTTTCCCCAAAGCCAATTTACTTGACATGTTTTCTTTTTCAGTTGTTTCTAAACAAATTCTGCCAAAACCTACTATTAAATGTTTCTAACATTTTTATTTAGTTATTAATTTTCTAAAATGCCTGTAAGTTCGAAACGGTTAAAGATAGGTTTAGGAACATGGTATACAGTTTGGTAGGAAATTTGTTCTAGTTTTTGCTAAAAAAATAAAATACAGGGTGTTCTATTTAAAAAAGTTGAGTTTTTTGCATTTATTTATATTACGAAGATACAATTTTTTTGAGACGCCCTGTATAAAAATACTTTAATAATTCGTCAAAATTCCAAGAAAGCAATATTTTGGGAAACTTCTGCAAAAATTTTAACTTTCTAGGTGCCTTGGTCACAAAAATATTTCATTTTTTAGGGAGCATGTTTTAGCCCCAAAAATTTACTTATGAATTAATATTTCAAAAACTATCAGAGATAGGCATAGGATATTATACACAAAAAAAAATTGCATTATAAATCAGAATCAAAATGTAAAATAATATACAGGGTGTCTCATTTAAAATTCCGAAGTTGCTATGAGTTTCAGAATGATCTGGCAACACTGCCTCTTTCAAAATATTTTTAAACGATAGAACACCAGTTCCTATAACCACAGCCAAATTTTCAGAAAAACATATTCTGTCGTTTTCTAAATACTTCTAATAGGCCACTGAGTTTGGCGCACCCTATATATATATATATATATATATATATATATATATATATATATACAGGGTGGTGCAACCAAGATGGGGTGGACGATTGTGAGTAAACGGTGAGGAATTTCGAAAAATTTTTTTTTGGATATTATCGATAGTCAAACCCGCTATGTTTTAAAATTATAGCCATAATACAGGGCGGTCCGAAAAACTCGTGGCGAACCAAACTTGTGTTTTTTTAAATGGGACACCCTGTATATAATTGTTCCAATTGATTCTCCTGTTCGTTACGATCATTTTGATATAGGGTTTATTGGGTCTAAAACTTATAGTAAGGGAATGGGACGTGGTTAAAGTTGAAAAAATGCTCACAGTTCGGCCATTTTTTAAAAAAATTTGAAGCAGGTATGGAAAAACCAAATATTCCATAAAACGTTACATATCCTTGAATACATTAATCGCTTGCAATTTGTTTAAAATTATTCACTGTTATACAGGGTGGTCAAGTTTTGCAAATACGCCCTGGACTTATTTTTTTTAAATGGAACACCCTGTATATTTTATTTTCATCTTAAAGATAACATTGCTAGCTTTCAAAAAATACCATACATGATGCCATTCTGACCAACAGTTTTTTAGTAAACTAGCCGTGAAACCAAGGTTTCTTCATTCTAATACGATTATACTGAATTTACGTTGTTTATTATTAAACATCTAATATTAGAACGCCATGACACTATCATAAATGAAACAAGATTGACGAACTTGTCAAAGCTACTGCCGCACAATCCATTATTTACAAGTTAAGTGTAGGTGGCCCAATAATTTTGAGGTAAGAAGACTGAGACCCGAAACTTTTACATGTTTATTAGAGATATTTCAAAAAATAGAAAATATTGTTTTTAGGAAATGTAAAGTAATTAATAGACCAGTTATAAACAAATTTTTTGAGAAACGAGTTGCAAGTATTGCTTGAAGATTTACGTTTAATGGTAAGGGGATCCTTATGGTTTCAACATGATGGAGCGCCCCCGCATTGCCATAGGAATGTAAGATATTTTGTCGATAATTGGAAGACAGATCGTTGGATTGGGCGAGGTGGACCAGTTAAGTGGTCAGCCAGACCACTCGACTTAACTCCACTAGATTTTTTCTATGGGGGCATGTTAAAGAAGAAGTCTATAAAGAGGTTCCAACCACAGTGAAAGATATGAAGACGAGAATTATAATAATAAACAGTTTTCGCAACGTTCAGAACAGACTTTGAGAAAAGTGAAACTTTCAGTTATGGATAGACTCGAAATGTACCTTCAGCAAAATGGTGGATTAGTTGAACACCTTATATGAGCTTTGTTAATTGTTTATATTAAATTAGGTTTACAAGTAAGTACATGCCTAAGTAATTTTAAAAGATGTTCTGTTTTTGCTTAATTAATATTTTTAAACTATTAATAATACTGATAACGGATTATCTTTGTTTGTAACTGGTTTATTAATTACTTTACATTTCCTAAAAACAATATTTTCTGTTTTTTGAAATATCTCTAATAAACATGTAAAAGTTTCGGGTCTCAGTCTCCTTACCTCATAATTATTGGGCCACATAGACTTAACTTGTAAATAATGGATTGTGCGGCAGTAGCTTTGACAAGTTCGTCAATCTTGTTTCATTTATGATAGTGTCATGGCCTCCTAATATTAGATATTTAATAATAAACAACGTAAATTCAGTATAATCGTATTAGAATGAAGAAACCTTGGTTTCACGGCTAGTTTACTAAAAAACTGTTGGTCAGAAAGGCATCATGTATGGTATTTTTTGAAAGCTAGCAATGTTATCTTTAAGATGAAAATAAAATATACAGGGTGTTCCATTTAAAAAAAATGAGTCCAGGGCGTATTTGCAAAACTTGACCACCCTGTATAACAGTGAATAATTTTAAACAAATTGCAAGTGATTAATGTATTCAAGGATATGTAACGTTTTATGGAATATTTGGTTTTTCCATACCGGTTTCAAATTTTTTTTAAACATGGCCGAACTGTGAGCATTTTTTCAACTTTAACCACGTCCCATTCCCTTACTATAAGTTTTAGACCCAATAAACCCTATATCAAAATGATCGTAACGAACAGGAGAATCAATTGGAACAATTATATACAGGGTGTCCCATTTAAAAAAACACAAGTTTGGTTCGCCACGAGTTTTTCGGACCACCCTGTATTATGGCTATAATTTTAAAACATAGCGGGCTTGACTATCGATAATATCCAAAAAAATTTTTTTCGAAATTCCTCACCGTTTACTCACAATCGTCCACCCCATCTTGGTTGCACCACCCTGTATATATATATATATATATATATATATATATATATATATATATATATATATATATATATATATAAACTAGTAATATTGGGTTGCGCAGCAAATGAAAAAATACTCTTTAAAGTTGTTCCAAGCTTTCGAAAATATTTATTTTCATCTTCAGGGAGCCTACAAAGAATTACTAGTATTAAACATGGTTCTTATATTAACCATTGTTTTAAGTGAGCTTATAAGCAGATTTATTACTTACAACTCAGTTGAGGATGTTCATTAACGGTGTTAAAGTATTATCTAGGGAATCCGTGAAGTTCTCCAGAGTGGGATCGAAAACCAAGCGTCATTAATTACTTAATTATTCTAAATTTACATTTATTACACAATAGCACAGACAGATTAAAATTACATGAAAGTCATTAATTAAAAAAAGGAAGACAATTAAAAATCATTTCTTTCTCCGTTTTTTGAAATTCATTTTAGCCATGCGGCACGAGATGACAGACTGATTTGATTGAGCGGGAAACTCACTATGGACTGTCAGAAGTCAGTTATTAGCGACATCTGTGTATTATATTAAATTATATGCGAAACATGATTACAGAAGTCTGTAAAGTTAGGTGTGTTATATACCTTGTAGAGATAACTTGTTGGATTTATATTGAGCTCAGGAAGTACACCCTAGCGGCTGCATTTAAAAGCTTATTTATGTGACATCTATGAAGTTCAATCAGAATTATTTGTAATTTGATAAAGAGATTTTGTTATATGTAGGAAATGGGTAAGTATTCTTGAATTTGTTGTGAAGGAAAAAAATAATTTTTATTATACAATCAATTGTCATTATACTTGAATCTCAGAGTCGTTCAAACGATGATCCTTGTCTAAAAATAATAGATATGAATATATTTCACTTAGGTGTTTTATATCGGTTTTTTTATTTATGCAATTAGGTTCTTGTGAAATAAAGGCCATTTCAAGAAAAGATCTTTTAGAGTTATTTTTCTGTGTAGCAAGTATCTTGGTTGCATTGTAATCAAAGTTATGTAGTGAGTTATTAGCGTGTTCTGCCAGAGCACACCTCTCTGGATGCAGTCTACAGTCACTCCTGTGTGCCGTGATTCTGTCGGCCAATGGTCTTGTAGTTTGGCCTATGTATAATTTTTCACAGTCTGCACAAGGAATGCTGTAAACCACATCTGTTCTTCGAGTAAGAGGGACCTTGTCTTTAAGCCTGGAGTGCACCGAAGAATTGTGAGTACTGGTTTGTTCGCGATTTTGACATTAACTTCCTGATTTATTATTCTGGACAGCGCCGGAGTTATCTCTCTAATGTAGGGAAGTGATATGAATTTATTAGTTTGTGTCACTTCAGTTATATTATTGTTATTATTTATTAGGTTATGTTCATTCAATATAGGTATGTTGATGGCAGGAGTGCTGAACAAAATTCTATTAATCAGCTTGGGCGGATATGAATTATCGATGAATAATTGAGCCAGGATATCTAAGTTTTTTTTATGTAGAGATGGATCTGAGATTTTTAGAATTCTTGATTTCATTTGTTTAACCAGATTCACTTTCATATTATGTTTATGATACGAGAAATAATTCAAGTATCGTCCTGAGCTGCAAGGTTTCCTGTACCAATCTATCACGATTTTGTTGTTGTGAGTTCGTATGAATTTGGTATCTAGGAAAGGAACCGAGCAGGTAGGGTCTTCGGTTTCTATAGTGAACTGGATGTGTTGATCGAAATCGTTTAAGGTTTCTAGTATCTCGTTGATTCCATTTTGTGGTAGTGCTACAATTATATCATCCATATATTTTTTAAAAAAAAAAGGGGATTAAAGGAGAGAACAGGAAGAACTGTGTCCAGCAATTCGTCCATCACATATGTTGCAAGTATAGGAGAGACAGAAGACCCCATTGGGGTACCAAAAGTTTGTTTATAGTATTTGTTGTCAAATGAGAAATATGTGTTATCAAAAAGAAATTCAATTAATCTAAGAAAGGAGTCTCTGTCTGTGTTACAATAGTTACTAATGCAGTACCAACACTTATAGATGGCCCTGTGTGCAGCATCATAGTAAACATTGCTGAAAAGAGAGACAACATCGAGGCTTGCTACCACATAGCCATCCGGAAGCTGTAATTGGTTAAATTTTTCATAGACTTGGAAAGAGTCTTTAATATAATATTCATTATCGAAGTCATATGCTTTTGTGAGGATTTCGGTTATAAAAATTGCAATAAATTCCGTGAGTGCATCAATTGAAGCTACAATTGGCCTGACAGACAAGGTTGGTTTGTGGATTTTAGGTAATGAGTAAAATTTTGGAGATGTACTCTTGTAACTTGTAAGCTTTTTCTTTGTGGCCTCATCTATTTGTCCTGTAGTATACACTTGTTTGATTAATTCATTGCACTTTCTTTGAATCGAAAGTGTGGGGTCTCGCGGTAAACTGATGTAAGATTCATCATTCTGGATTAATTCATTGGAGAGTTGTAAATATTGTTCTTTTTCCATGATAACAGTTACATTGCCCTTGTCTGATCTAGTTAATATAATGTTAGGGTTGTCCTTAAGGAACTTTTTTGATTTATAGAGTAAGTTATGGAAAAGTGATTTGTTATGTTTGTTTGAGTTTATATAATTTGTGAGGATGTTAGTAGTTCTTGAGATGGTGATATTTTTTATTGCGGCATCATTTATAGATGAGGTAACAAAGTCAAGATCCGCCAAGATGTTTTTTATAGGTATATCATTTCCCATAACCGGCTCAACACTAAACTTAGGGCCGAGAGACAAGAACTGGAGGATATCATTAGGAATCTCTATGTTGGTAAGATTTTTTATCCATTCCGGTTTAGTCTTAAGGCGGTTGTGAAGTTCGATAGATTTTAAGTTATTTAATTTGTTAATATTGTTTGTTTTAATTTTATGGAATAATCTATTGTAATTTCTTTGTTGTTTGCTAGAAAAGTTATTGAAGATGGCTTCATTAGTGCTTTCAATGATTGCTCGTTTGAACGATGTAAGTGAGGATTCTAGATTACTAATTAGTTTATGATTAGCCGAAATTTCAATATTAATAAGTTTATTTCCTAACCTACGAGTGAAGTCCATAGCCTGTTGAGAGTCCTGCCGGAGGAGAAGTTGTTCTATTGGCCCTGTTGTTGCTGTGATGTGTTGTGGCCGTATCCCCATTTGTCTGCATTGTAGTAGAAACGATCTTCTATTATATTCCTTAGCCAATTTAATTTTGGTTTTCGCCCAATCCTTTAAATTCTTCACTGCTTCGGTCCCATATGTAGCCTTGATGGTCTGGTAAAAACCCATACCTGTGGTGTATATATAGGGAGGGTAGTCGTTGCTGACTAGTTAGGCAGTAAACTAGTAATATTGGGTTGCGCAGCAAATGAAAGAATACTCTTTAAAGTTGTTCCAAGCTTTCGAAAATATTTATTTTCATCTTCAGGGAGACTACAAAGAATTACTAGTATTAAACATGGTTCTTATATTAACCATTGTTTTAAGTGAGCTTATAAGCAGATTTATTACTTACAACTTAGTTGAGGATGTTCATTAACGGTGTTAAAGTATTATCTAGGGAATCCGTGAAGTTCTCCAGAGTGGGATCGAAAACCAAGCGTCATTAATTACTTAATTATTCTAAATTTACATTTATTACACAATAGCACAGACAGATTAAAATTACATGAAAGTCATTAATTAAAAAAAGGAAGACAATTAAAAATCATTTCTTTCTCCGTTTTTTGAAATTAATTTTAGCCATGCGGCACGAAATGACAGACTGATTTGATTGAGCGGGAAACTCACTATGGACTGTCAGAAGTCAGTTATTAGCGACATCTGTGTATTATATTAAATTATATGCGAAACATGATTACAGAAGTCTGTAAAGTTAGGTGTGTTATATACCTTGTAGAGATAACTTGTTGGATTTATATTGCGCTCAGGAAGTACACCCTAGCGGCTGCATTTAAAAGCTTATTTATGTGACATCTATGAATTTCAATCAGAATTATTTGTAATTTGATAAAGAGATTTTGTTATATGTAGGAAATGGGTAAGTATTCTTGAATTTGTTGTGAAGGAAAAAAATAATTTTTATTATACAATCAATTGTCATTATACTTGAATCTCAGAGTCGTTCAAACGATGATCCTTGTCTAAAAATAATAGATATGAATATATTTCACTTAGGTGTTTTATATCGGTTTTTTTATTTATGAAATTAGGTTCTTGTGAAATAAAGGCCATTTCAAGAAAAGATCTTTTAGAGTTATTTTTCTGTGTAGCAAGTATCTTGGTTGCATTGTAATCAAAGTTATGTAGTGAGTTATTAGCGTGTTCTGCCAGAGCACACCTCTCTGGATGCAGTCTACAGTCACTCCTGTGTGCCGTGATTCTGTCGGCCAATGGTCTTGTAGTTTGGCCTATGTATAATTTTTCACAGTCTGCACAAGGAATGCTGTAAACCACATCTGTTCTTCGAGTAAGAGGGACCTTGTCTTTAAGCCTGGAGTGCACCGAAGAAATTGTGAGTACTGGTTTGTTCGCGATTTTGACATTAACTACCTGATTTATTATTCTGGACAGCGCCGGAGTTATCTCTCTAATGTAGGGAAGTGATATGAATTTATTAGTTTGTGTCACTTCAGTTATATTATTGTTATTATTTATTAGGTTATGTTCATTTAATATAGGTATGTTGATGGCAGGAGTGCTGAACAAAATTCTATTAATCAGCTTGGGCGGATATGAATTATCGATGAATAATTGAGCCAGGATATCTAAGTTTTTTTTATGTAGAGATGGATCTGAGATTTTTAGAATTCTTGATTTCATTTGTTTAACCAGATTCACTTTCATATTATGTTTATGATACGAGAAATAATTCAAGTATCGTCCTGAGCTGCAAGGTTTCCTGTACCAATCTATCACGATTTTGTTGTTGTGAGTTCGTGTGAATTTGGTATCTAGGAAAGGAACCGAGCAGGTAGGGTCTTCGGTTTCTATAGTGAACAGGATGTGTTGATCGAAATCGTTTAAGGTTTCTAGTATCTCGTTGATTCCATTTTGTGGTAGTGCTACAATTATATCATCCACGTATTTTTTTTTTAAAAAGGGGATTAAAGGAGAGAACAGGAAGAACTGTGTCCAGCAATTCGTCCATCACATATGTTGCAAGTATAGGAGAGACAGAAGACCCCATTGGGGTACCAAAAGTTTGTTTATAGTATTTGTTGTCAAATGAGAAATATGTGTTATCAAAAAGAAATTCAATTAATCTAAGAAAGGAGTCTCTGTCTGTGTTACAATAGTTACTAATGCGGTACCAACACTTATAGTAACACACTTATAGTACACATTAGTAACTATTGTAACATACACAGAGACTCCTTTCTTAGATTAATTGAATTTCTTTTTGATAACACATATTTCTCATTTGACAACAAATACTATAAACAAACTTTTGGTACTCCTATACTTGCAACATATGTGATGGACGAATTGCTGGACACAGTTCTTCCTGTTCTCTCCTTTAATCCCCTTTTTTTAAAAAAATACGTGGATGATATAATTGTAGCACTACCACAAAATGGAATCAACGAGATACTAGAAACCTTAAACGATTTCGATCAACACATCCAGTTCACTATAGAAACCGAAGACCCTACCAGCTCGGTTCCTTTCCTAGATACCAAATTCACACGAACTCACAACAACAAAATCGTGATAGATTGGTACAGGAAACCTTGCAGCTCAGGACGATACTTGAATTATTTCTCGTATCATAAACATAATACGAAAGTGAATCTGGTTAAACAAATGAAATCAAGAATTCTAAAAATCTCAGATCCATCTCTACATAAAAAAAACTTAGATATCCTGGCTCAATTATTCATCGATAATTCATATCCGCCCAAGCTGATTAATAGAATTTTGTTCAGCACTCCTGCCATCAACATACCTATATTAAATGAACATAACCTAATAAATAATAACAATAATATAACTGAAGTGACACAAACTAATAAATTCATATCACTTCCCTACATTAGAGAGATAACTCCGGCGCTGTCCAGAATAATAAATCAGGTAGTTAATGTCAAAATCGCGAACAAACCAGTACTCACAATTTCTTCGGTGCACTCCAGGCTTAAAGACAAGGTCCCTCTTACTCGAAGAACAGATGTGGTTTACAGCATTCCTTGTGCAGACTGTGAAAAATTATACATAGGCCAAACTACAAGACCATTGGCCGACAGAATCACGGCACACAGGAGTGACTGTAGACTGCATCCAGAGAGGTGTGCTCTGGCAGAACACGCTAATAACTCACTACATAACTTTGATTACAATGCAACCAAGATACTTGCTACACAGAAAAATAACTCTAAAAGATCTTTTCTTGAAGTGGCCTTTATTTCACAAGAACCTAATTGCATAAATAAAAAAAACGATATAAAACACCTAAGTGAAATATATTCATATCTATTATTTTTAGACAAGGATCATCGTTTGAACGACTCTGAGATTCAAGTATAATGACAATTGATTGTATAATAAAAATTATTTTTTTCCTTCAGAACAAATTCAAGAATACTTACCCATTTGCTACATATAACAAAATCTCTTTATCAAATTACAATTAATTCTGATTGAAATTCATAGATGTCACATAAATAAGCTTTTAAATGCAGCCGCTAGGGTGTACTTCCTGAGCGCAATATAAATCCAACAAGTTATCTCTACAAGGTATATAACACACCTAACTTTACAGACTTCTGTAATCATGTTTCGCATATAATTTAATATAATACACAGATGTCGCTAATAACTGACTTCTGACAGTCCATAGTGAGTTTCCCGCTCAATCAAATCAGTCTGTCATCTCGTGCCGCATGGCTAAAATGAATTTCAAAAAACGGAGAAAGAAATGATTTTTAATTGTCTTCCTTTTTTTAATTAATGACTTTCATGTAATTTTAATCTGCCTGTGCTATTGTGTAATAAATGTAAATTTAGAATAATTAAGTAATTAATGACGCTTGGTTTTCGATCCCACTCTGAACTTCACAGATTCCCTAGATAATACTTTAACACCGTTAATGAACATCCTCAACTAAGTTGTAAGTAATAAATCTGCTTATAAGCTCACTTAAAACAATGGTTAATATAAGAACCATGTTTAATACTAGTAATTCTTTGTAGTCTCCCTGAAGATGAAAATAAATATTTTCGAAAGCTTGGAACAACTTTAAAGAGTATTCTTTCATTTGCTGCGCAACCCAATATTACTAGTTTACTGCCTAACTAGTCAGCAACGACTACCCTCTCTATATATACACCACAGGTATGGGTTTTTACCAGACCATCAAGGCTACATATGGGACCGAAGCAGTGAAGAATTTAAAGGATTGGGCGAAAAGCAAAATTAAATTGGCTAAGGAATATAATAGAAGATCGTTTCTACTACAATGCAGACAAATGGGGATACGGCCACAACACATCACAGCAACAACAGGGCCAATAGAACAACTTCTCCTCCGGCAGGACTCTTAACAGGCTATGGACTTCAATCGTAGGTTAGGAAATAAACTTATTAATATTGAAATTTCGGCTAATCATAAACTAATATACTAATATTAAATATTGACAGATAAAATGTCATAAAATTTGTCTAAACAAAAACTATAAATTTTATCATTTTTAGAAGAATATATTACTATTTACATATATCAACATTTAAATAAAAAATTCGGGAATCTTTGGCATTAAAAGTACCTATGGAATAATTTAAAATTGGTTAAAAATGAGAAACAAGAAGAAGAAAAAAACATCAATGTCAATGTTAACCCCTGATGACAATCAAAATACAGTTACTCAAGATTCGATTTCGGATGATCAATACTTACCGCTAAAATACCCGTCCGATAATAAATTTTATAATTTTGTTAAAGATTTTTATATTAACTCACAAGATGAAATGGAGGCAGAAAAATCGAATTTAAACCAAGAAGATAAATTGGAAACTAATAGTAAATGTGCAAGTTGTTCCAAGAAATTTAACTCGAGAAGTTACTCTATTAAATGTCAGTATTGTTTTAAATGGTTTTGCTTTAGTTGTTCAGGATTATCAAAACAAGAATTACAAGAAGTAAGTAAAAATAAAAAAGAATGGAGATGCTTGAACTGTACAATTCCTATCAATAAAACAAAAGAAAATTTACCTTTTGAAAAAAGGTTTCAAGAAGAGCATCTGTTCCTTAAAAAATGTATAATAGAAATGAGTGAAAAAATTGAATTTTTAATTAAAAAGGTAGAAAATTTAGAAAAAATGTGTGATTCAAAATACTTAAAAGACCTCAGCGAAAAAATTACAAATATGATAACAAATTTAAATCAAAATAACTCTTCTTATAATCAGACCTACGCTAATAATGTTAAGAAAATACCACAAACTAATGATAACACTAACAAAAATATACCTGTGCTGATAATTAAACCTAAGAAATTGTAAGACTCCAAACAAACTATGAATGAAATTAAAAACAAAGTAAATCCAATAAGTATAAAAGCTACTATTACTGAGATTAAAGAGATAAAAAACGGAGGTATTTTAATCAAAAGTAAAACCAAAGAAGAAGTGGAACGAATTCAAAAATTATCAGAAAAGGAATTAGAACATAATTATTCCGTTTATATTTCCAAACTAAAACAACCTAGGCTTACATTGATTGGACCAAGAAAAGAATAGAAAACCCAGGAACTTTTGAAAGAAATGCAAGATTTGGGATATTTATCAGAAGAAGACAGTTTAGAAATTAAATATTCTAGACAATCTAAATATTCAAAAAGTTTTATAATTTATATGGAAACAAAGGGTTCTACATATAAAAAGTTAATTAACAAAGAATTTTCTATAGGATGGGACAAATGTAAAATTAGAGAGGACTTTTTTATCAAATTTTGCTACAAGTGCTGTGAGTATGGACATACACTAAAAGATTGTGAAAAGGATCAAGTATGTTCTCGTTGTGCAGGAAAACATAGTGTTTGGAAATGTAATAATGAAGAACTAGTTTGTAATAACTAGAGTTTAACAAATGGGGGTAATTCCAGAGACGGCTTCTAACCTAGTTGGAAATAAAATTAGGCTTCGATTTGAAAATAAAATACAAATATTTATTTACCCACATTGTGTTATTTGAAAGTGCGAGATACGAAAATATCATACAGGGTGTCTGAAAAGTCTTAGCATGGGCAAATATCTTTACTATTAATAAAGATAGCAACACCAAATTTTAGTTGTACCTTATTGGTTAGTAAATCTACTTTTTTACGTAATTTGACTCTTTCAACCCCCTTGGGGGGTTACGCTAGCGAGTTGAGGTCCAAAATTTTGGATGCAAATCTATGCCGTGTGGCCTCTTCGTTTAAAAGTCTTCAAAAAAGAAACATTGTTTTAGTATTTTAGTATTTATTTATTATTGTAATTCATTTTTAAATGGCAAGCCTATAAAAAGTATAACTCGTAAATCGTATAATCGGGCGGGGCACAAGTCGACCATTAGTCGGCCACTTGTGCCAAACAGTACAAGTCGGCGCTGCTATTTTTTGTTTTGTAGGGCACTTTTTTCTAACTTTTTTCCAACTTTACTTCTTCATTTGTCGTTTTTATATGTTTTGTTTTTTGACATCTGCGCAGTAGACCAAAATGCGTACCACGCGCAAACCGAGCGTGCTAGACATGCGCACGGAATTTCAGGAGTTGGACTTTGGTGTCTACATTTGAACCCATTCATTTTTCAGAATATATCTCCAGTAGTTAAGGTACCACTACGTATTTAACTTTATAACTTTGTTCCCAAGTTTTTTTCGACTTTATTTTTCATTTTTTGCCATGTGCGCAGTAGACCAAAATGCGTACCACGCGCAAACCGAGCGTGCTAGACATGCGCACGGAATTTCAGGAGATGGACTTTGGTGTCTACATTTGAACCCATTCACTTTTAAGAATATATCTCCAGTAGTTAAGGTACCACTGCGAATTGAGACAACAAAGTACATCCCCTGAAATTTCGTGCGAATGTCTAGCCCTCTTGGTTTGCGCGTGGTACGCATTTTGATCAATGGTAAAACTTTTTCCCCAAGTTTTTTTCGACTGTATTTTTCGTTATTTGCCACCGCGCAGATAGCAAAAAAAGAAAAATAAAATCGAAAAAACTTGGGAAAAACGTTATAAAGTTAAATACGCAGTGGTACCTTAACTACTGGAGATAGATTCTTAAAAGTGAATGGATTCAAATGTAGACACCAAAGTCCATCTCCTGAAATTCCGTGCGCATGTCTAGCACGCTCGGTTTGCGCGTGGTACGCGTTTTGGTCTACTGCGCACATGGCACGAAATTGAAAACTAAAGTCGAAAAAAACTTGGGAAAAAAGTTATAAAGTTAAATACGTAGTGGTACCTTTCCTGGAGATATATTCTGAAAAGTGAATGAGTTCAACTGTAGACACCAAAGTCCATCTCCTAAAAGTCCGTGCGCATGTCCAGCACGCTCGGTTTGCGCGTGGTACGTATTTTGGTCTACTGCGCACATGGCAAAAAACGAAAAATAAAGCCAAAAAAACCTTGGGAGAAAGTTATACAGTTAACTACGTAGTGGTACCTTAACTATTGGGGATATATTCTTACAAGTGAATAGGTTCGAATGTAGACACCCAAGTACATCTCCTGAACTTGCGTACGCATGTCTAGCACGCTCGGTTTGCGCGTGGTACGCATTTTGGTCTACTGCGCAGATGTCAAAAAACAAAACATATAACAACGACAAATGAAGAAGTAAAGTTGGAGAAAAGTTAGAAAAAAGTGCCCCACAAAACAAAAAATAGCAGCGCCGACTTGTGCTGTATGGCACAAGAGGTCGACTAATGGTCGACTTTTGTCCCGACCGATTATACGATTTACGAGTTATAATTTTTATAGGCTTGCCATTTAAAAATGAATTACAATAATAAATAAATACTAAAATACTAAAACAATGTTTCTTTTTTGAAGATTTTTAAACGAAGAGGCCACACGGCATAGGTTTGCATTCAAAATTTTCGACCTCAACTCCCTAACGTAACCCCCCAAGGGGGTTGAAAAAGTCAAATTACATAAAAACGTAGATTTATCAACCAATAAGGTACAACTAAAATTTGGTGTCGCTATCTTTATTAATAGTAAAGATATTTGCCAATGCTAAGACTTTTCAGACACCCTGTATGATATTTTCGTATCTCGCACTTTCAAATAACACAATGTGGGTAAATAAATATTTGTATTTTATTTTCAAATCGACTCCTAATTTTATTTCCAACTAGGTTAGAAGCCGTCTCTGGAATTACCCCCATTTGTCAAACTTTAGTAATAACTGTAAATTACATAGCCAGAAGCAAAATAAAAATATAAATTGTCATCATGAATGACAAGAAAATAAATAAAGCACGTGAGAGAATAGACTATAATGATGAAAATTAAGTTTTTAATTTTCTACTGATGAATAGTCTGAATGTATTATATTTAAACTCAAGATCAATTAAAAACAAAACTGAAGACATTGAAATTCTAGCTTTTGAGAGAAAAATTGATATCATTGTTATTACGGAAACTTGGGTTAGGAAAAGTGAAGAAATATATTTTAATTTTCAGAATTATACATCTGTTTACGCTAGTCGAGAAAAAAGAGGAGGTGGACTAGGTATATTTATCAAAAATGGAATAATATTTGAAGTTATTGACAAAGTTAAAAATGACATTTTTTATTTGGCACTCAAAATTATATCATCACCTATGATTATTTGTGGACTATATAATCCTTCAATTAAAAATAAAAATAAACTATTTCAGTTATTAGATGAAAAACTGGAAAAACTAGCTGATAGTAAAACACAATGTTTTCTCTTGGGAGATATGAATATTAACATATCTCAAAAAAATATAGATACTTCAAGAATAATGGACATTTATGAGACTAATAACTTTAAAATACTAAATCAAGATATATCGACTAGAGACACAAATTCAAGCAAGACCTTGATTGATCATATACTTTCAAATTCACATAATAATGTATCCCTAAACGTGTTAGACAGCCCTCTTAGCGATCATAAAATTCAAATATTAAATATTCCATTGAAGTCGCAGAATAAATTGCCAAAATTCAAAAATATCGAAGTGAAAAAATTTATAATAGAAAAACTTATAGGTCAACTATCAACTCTCAATAATCAAAAAGAAGAAATAAAAGATCCTAACATGTTATATTTAAAAATAATTGATATCTTCAACTATTGTTCTTATGAGAAATCCATTCGTATAAGAAGCAGCTCCAAAGTTTGGTTTAATCATGAACTGGCGGAAATGTTCAAGATCCGCGACAAGTATTATGAAAAAACTAAAAAATATCCAGAAAATCAATTATATAGAGATATTTATAAAAGCTATAATAATTTAGTGGAAACAAAAATTAGACAAGCTAAACGGAAATATTACAATGAAAAATTTATATCTGGAGACCAGAAAACAATATGGAAAAGTTTGAACGCTCTTTTAACAAATAAATTCAACCACAGTGAAATAAATATCAACTCTCTAAAAATTAATGATCAGAAAATTGAAGACAAGAATATTATATGTGAAGAAATGAATAGACATTTTGTAAATGTTGGAGAAGAACTAGCTAGCAAAATTCAGCAAGTAGATCCTAATTTTATTGTACAAACAAATGAGTCCTCTATGTTTCTTAACGATAATGATATATATGAAGAAGATATTTTTAATGTAATCAATGATATGGACATAAAGAAATCTTGTGGCTTTGATAACATTAATGTAAAAATTTTAAAGACTCTTAAGGCGGAAATTTCTCCCATTTTAGTTTATCTTACAAAAATTTCTCTAAAAAAAAGTATTTTTCCAGATGATTTAAAAATTGCAAAGGTTGTCCCGATTTTCAAAACTGGTGAAAAAAATATTCCTAATAATTATCGACCTATTTCAGTTTTACCAGTCATTTCAAAAATAATAGAAAAAATAGTTTTTCAAAAAATTGTCATTTTTTTAGAAAACAGAAATTTACTGTATTCTGGACAATATGCATTTCGTAGATCTAGGGATGCTGAAGCTGCAGCTAATGATGTTGTAACTGACATCCAGGTTAATGTTGATAATAACAGAAAATGCTGCTTGGTATCTCTAGACCTATGTAAGGCATTCGATACAGTGAATCATCAAATTTTATTGCAGATTCTTCACACTATCGGAATACGAGGTAATATATATAACTGGATTCAACATTATTTTTGTAATCGCAAACAATATGTTGAAATAAAAAATATTAAAAGTTCTTTAAAAAATATTACATGCGGTGTCCCACAAGGTTCGATATTGGGACCAATTCTTTTTCTCATTTATATTAACTCTATTTCAAAATTAAATTTAAAGGGTAAAATAAGATTATTTGCAGACGATACCACTATTATTTATTTTGGTGATACATATAATCAAATTATAAATGATATTAATGATGACTTAAATGAAATATTTATTTGGCTGCAATATCATAAATTAACTTTAAATTTTGAAAAGTCTTGTTTTATGATGATTAGTAAAAATCAGAAACAAACTGAAAATTTGACATTATCCTATAGGGGTAGAAATATAAAGTATTCAAAAAAAATTAAATTTTTAGGATTAATATTAGACGAAAATCTTTCCTGGAAACAACATATTCAAAATTTAAGGAATAAAATATCACCAATTGTTGGTATTTTATATAAGATAAGATATTTTATACCCCTTAGATATTTAAAATCTTTGTATTTTTCATTAATTTATTCCCATTTACAGTATCTTATTTCGCTATGGGGATCTGCTTGTGCATATATTTTAAATCCACTAAAAAAATTACAAAATAAATGTATTAAATGCATTCATAAATTACCTTTTCTTACACCAACTGAAAATTTATATAAACCAAATGGTTATTTGAATATTGAAAATATTTATAAATTAAAAATTTCTATTTTAATTCATTCAATAATAAATGGCAAAAAGATATTAAATTTAAAATTATTCAAAGCAATAAATATTCATACTTATGAAACAAGAAATAATAATGATTTGATTATTTTTCAAGTTAAAAGTAACTTTGCCCAGAAATCATTATTACACAATGGAATAATTATTTACAATAATATTCCAAAAGAAATAAGAAATATTTTCGATATTAAAAAATATAAAAGATATTTAAAAAAATACTATCTGGAAAAATAGCCTTTAATTAAAATCTTCTTTGTTATTACTGTTATACTGCTTTAACTTGTTTTACTTTGTTGTAAATTTTACTTTTAGATTTTTATTTGTAGTTTATAATTATTTCCCTGTAATAAGCAATTGTAAATGCTGGTTGGGAATAAATGTATTTAAACTAAAAAAATTAGTAATCTAGAATCCTCACTTACATCGTTCAAACGAGCAATCATTGAAAGCACTAATGAAGCCATCTTCAATAACTTTTCTAGCAAACAACAAAGAAATTACAATAGATTATTCCATAAAATTAAAACAAACAATATTAACAAATTAAATAACTTAAAATCTATCGAACTTCACAACCGCCTTAAGACTAAACCGGAATGGATAAAAAATCTTACCAACATAGAGATTCCTAATGATATCCTCCAGTTCTTGTCTCTCGGCCCTAAGTTTAGTGTTGAGCCGGTTGTGGGAAATGATATACCTATAAAAAACATCTTGGCGGATCTTGACTTTGTCACCTCATCTATAAATGATGCCGCAATAAAAAATATCACCATCTCAAGAACTACTAACATCCTCACAAATTATATAAACTCAAACAAACATAACAAATCACTTTTCCATAACTTACTCTGTAAATCAAAAAAGTTCCTTAAGGACAACCCTAACATTATATTAACTAGATCAGACAAGGGCAATGTAACAGTTATCATGGAAAAAGAACAATATTTACAACTCTCCAATGAATTAATCCAGAATGATGAATCTTACATCAGTTTACCGCGAGACCCCACACTTTCGATTCAAAGAAAGTGCAATGAATTAATCAAACAATTGTATAATACAGGACAAATAGATGAGGCCACAAAGAAAAAGCTTACAAGTTACAAGAGTACATCTCCAAAATTTTACTCATTACCTAAAATCCACAAACCAACCTTGTCTGTCAGGCCAATTGTAGCTTCATTTGGTGCACCCACGGAATTTATTGCAATTTTTATAACCGAAATCCTCACAAAAGCATATGACTTCGATAATGAATATTATATTAAAGACTCTTTCCAAGTCTATGAAAAATTTAACCAATTACAGCTTCCGGATGGCTATGTGGTAGCAAGCCTCGATGTTGTTTCTCTTTTCAGTAATGTTTACTATGATGCTGCACACAGGGCCATCTATAAGTGTTGGTACCGCATTAGTAACTATTGTAACACAGACAGAGACTCCTTTCTTAGATTAATTGAATTTCTTTTTGATAACACATATTTCTCATTTGACAACAAATACTATAAACAAACTTTTGGTACCCCAATGGGGTCTTCTGTCTCTCCTATACTTGCAACATATGTGATGGACGAATTGCTGGACACAGTTCTTCCTGTTCTCTCCTTTAATCCGCTTTTTTTTTAAAAAATACGTTGAAGGTATAATTGTAGCACTACCACAAAATGGAATCAACGAGATACTAGAAACCTTAAACGATTTCGATCAACACATCCAGTTCACTATAGAAACCGAAGACCCTACCTGCTCGGTTCCTTTCCTAGATACCAAATTCACACGAACTCACAACAAAATCGTGATAGATTGGTACAGGAAACCTTGCAGCTCAGGACGATACTTGAATTATTTCTCGTATCATAAACATAATATGAAAGTGAATCTGGTTAAACAAATGAAATCAAGAATTCTAAAAATCTCAGATCCATCTCTACATAAAAAAAACTTAGATATCCTGGCTCAATTATTCATCGATAATTCATATCCGCCCAAGCTGATTAATAGAATTTTGTTCAGCACTCCTGCCATCAACATACCTATATTGAATGAACATAACCTAATAATAACAAAATCTCTTTATCAAATTTACAAATAATTCTGATTGAAATTCATAGATGTCACATAAATAAGCTTTTAAATGCAGCCGCTAGGGTGTACTTCCTGAGCGCAATATAAATCCAACAAGTTATCTCTACAAGGTATATAACACACCTAACTTTACAGACTTCTGTAATCATGTTTCGCATATAATTTAATATAATACACAGATGTCGCTAATAACTGACTTCTGACAGTCCATAGTGAGTTTCCCGCTCAATCAAATCAGTCTGTCATCTCGTGCCACATGGCTAAAATGAATTTCAAAAAACGGAGAAAGAAATGATTTTTAATTGTCTTCCTTTTTTTAATTAATGACTTTCATGTAATTTTAATCTGTCGGTGCTATTGTGTAATAAATGTAAATTTAGAATAATTAAGTAATTAATGACGCTTGGTTTTCGATCCCACTCTGGAGAACTTCACGGATTCCCTAGATAATACTTTAACACCGTTAATGAACATCCTCAACTAAGTTGTAAGTAATAAATCTGCTTATAAGCTCACTTAAAACAATGGTTAATATAAGAACCATGTTTAATACTAGTAATTCTTTGTAGTCTCCCTGAAGATGAAAATAAATATTTTCGAAAGCTTGGAACAACTTTAAAGAGTATTCTTTCATTTGCTGCGCAACCCAATATTACTAGTTTACTGCCTAACTAGTCAGCAACGACTACCCTCTCTCTCTCTCTCTCTCTCTCTCTCTCTCTCTCTCTCTCTCTATATATATATATATATATATATATATATATATATATATATATATATATATATATATATATATATATATATACAGTGACCGGCAAAAAGTTCGCAACATATGGGAAAAATTTTTATTAGGAGAATATTGGAAAAACTTTTCCGGGGGATCGGTTCTGCATGTCCGATAACCTAAAAATCAATTTTGACATACGTCACGTGACCACTGGTATAGCGTCAAATTAAAAAAAAATTTGTTAATTTACAAAAAGTGAGGTTAGTTGACGAGATATCAAAAAAAGTTATTTGAAAAAATTGCTTAGAATTAAATTCTAGGTCCTTGTGCAAAATTTTAAGATTTTATTTAAAAAAATTGGAAAACTCAATTTTTTTTAAATATTTTTTTATCGATTTACAAATTTTCACTTTTTTTCGTTTAGATAGCTTGGCTAATGTAAAGCCCATGTATCTGGATGAAAATAAACGAATGTAGTAGTTTTTTCTGCAATTGGCAGGACAAAATTAAAAAAAACAGGGTTTCGCCAGACGCTAGCTGTTGCAATGATTTGTATCTAGCAGCAGTGTCAAAATTTTAGAGACATTTCAATGAGATTACATTGAGAAAACCTTAATCGTCTTAAATATATCTGAAGTTCGACTTTTTGTAAAGTTAAGGGGATTAAAATAGATAATAAACAAAAAAGTACCTGTTTATTTAATCGAAATTTCATAAACGAAAACCAATGTAAGAAAAACTTAAAAGTAGTCAAATTCTGTACTAACAACATAAAAAATCATTGTTTTTCCTTGGGTGCACAAAATTTAAAACTCAGTATGACCACCATTTCTCTCCATACATACTATTGTTCTCGAGCGCAACTCTCGATTAACATTTCGGAGCATTTTACGATTTATTTGCAATACACAATTTCTAATGACATTCTCTAAATTTTGTATATTCCTAAAGGGTCGATGTTTGTACACAGAGTTCTTTAGGTATCCCCACATAAAGAAATCTAACGGAGTCAGATCTGGTGATCTCGCAGGCCACGGATTTTCAGAAAACCGTCCTATCCACTGGTTTCCAAATTCTTGATCCAGCCATCTCTTCACCTCATTTGTGGAATGAATGCTAGCTCCGTCTTGTTGAAAGTATAAATTTCTTCTTTCGGCTAATGACAAATTGTCTAAAAAGTCAGATATCTCAGTTTGTAGAAATTCTAAATATCGTTCTGAATTTAAATTGTCTCTAAAGAAAAAAGGTCCCACTATTCTGAGGTTGAAAATTCCGCACCACACATTAACCTTAAAACTATATTGGTCTTTACTCTGAATTACAAAGTCTGGGTTTTCGGTGGCCCACCATCTACAGTTTTGTGAACTGACGGTTCCGTTAGAGGTAAATGTAGCTTCATCCGAGAAAAGAACGTTCTTTGGGAAATTAAAATCTTCCTCAATCATACCCTGGAACCAGGCACAAAAATCGAAGCGGGCGTCATAATCCCTATCTTTTAATACTTGTACAAATTTAGGTTTGTACGGATGAAATTTGTTTCTTTTTAATATCCTCCGCACAGATCTTTCGTGAATGTTAGTGATCTCCGATATTTGACTAACTGCTAATTGGGGTGTTTCTGTGATCGACAAACACACATCCAGAGAACCTTCGTCACCTGTTACCGGTTTTTCATGGGAAACTTTATACTGATTTTCTACCGATCCCGTTTCTTTAAATTTATTGACTAGACGAGATACTGTGGAATAATGGAGGGATTTATCGGGGTGCCTCTCATTAAAAATTGCTGCTGTTTCTCTATGGCTTTTGTAATTATCTCCAGAAATTAAAATAATTTCTATCTTTTCCTGAAGAAGTAGTGTGGGTGCCATTTTAAGGAATAAAATATTAATAAACTTATGTAAAATATCAAACTTAGTAAGATGCGAGACATAAACCAATGACATAGGTTGAAATCAAACAAATTATAATTTGTTTGACATTTTCTGTTGTTTTTAACCTACTAGATTATTTGGTTGTTTTAATTTCAGAGCCTGCTTTGGTAGTTTTAAGTACAACTAAATAGACCTGGTTGTTAAATTTATCTGCGAAAAATCTTAATAAAATCTTGATACAGTCATTTCATTAGATTCAAACCATTGCAACAGCGAGCGTCCGGCGAACACCTATTTTTTCGATTTTGTCCTGTCAATTGTAGAATTGTAGATCTGACTCCGTTAGATTTTTTTATGTGGGGATACCTAAAGAACCCTGTGTACAAACATCGACCCTTTAGGAATATACAAAATTTAGAGGATGTCATTATAAATTGTGTATTGCAAATAAATCGTAAAATGCTCCGAAATGTTAATCGAGAGTTGCGCTCGAGAACAACAGTATGTATGGAGAGAAATGGTGGTCATACTGAGTTTTAAATTTTGTGCACCCAAGGAAAAACAATGATTTTTTGTGTTGTTAGTACAGAATTTGACTACTTTTAAGTTTTTCTTACATTGGTTTTCGTTTATAAAATTTCGATTAAATAAACAGGTAATTTTTTGTTTATTATCTATTTTAATCCCCTTAACTTTACAAAAAGTCGAACTTCAGATATATTTAAGACGATTAAGGTTTTCTCAATGTAATCTCATTGAAATGTCTCTAAAATTTTGACACTGCTGCTAGATACAAATCATTGCAACAGCTAGCGTCCGGCGAAACCCTATTTTTTTAATTTTGTCCTGTCAATTGTAGAAAAAACTACTACATTCGTTTATTTTCATCCAGATACATGGGCTTTACATTAGGCAAGCTATCTAAACGGCAAAAACTGGAAATTTGTAAATCGTTAAAAAAATATTTAAAAAAAATTGAGTTTTCCAATTTTTTTAAATAAAATCTTAAAATTTTGCACAAGGACCTAGAATTTAATTCTAAGCAATTTTTTCAAATAACTTTTTTTGATATCTCGTCAACTAACCTCACTTTTTGTAAATTAACAATTTTTTTTTTAATTTGACGCTATACCAGTGGTCACGTGACGTATGTCAAAATCGATTTTTAGGTTATCGGACATGCAGAACCGATCCCCTGGGAAAGTTTTTCCGATACTCTCCTAATAAAAATTTTTCCCATATGTTGCGAACTTTTTGCCGGTCACTGTATATATATATATATATATATATATATATATATATATATATATATATATATATATATATATATATATATATACGGACACTCATTTTAAAAGTATATCGCGTTCTTAAATTTAACCAGTGGCGTCGGTACGAAACTTTCATATAACATTTTTGTGAAAACTATGCTACGCCACTGACTTATTTTATTTTAACTACCATTTTGTGAATCCTTGCTTAATTTGCAACAAAAACAGTCTCTTGCGTTTTTTTCGTACGGGGAACGGTTCATTAATGAATCATTATTTTATTCGGCTATACAAATGTATTAAAAAATTTATTTTAAATTGATCAAACATTCAGACTCAGACATTATTAAAATAACAACTAATTTATTTAAATAAATAAGTAACAGATATAAAATTGCCTTAAATAAATTGTTGGAAATGTCCACCCTCAGCCAAGATGCAGGCATCTAATCTCCTTCGCATGGAATCCCGTACGCGTCGTAAGATAAGGGGTCTGTTTCTTATTTCTTCGAACCCATTGGTTATTCGGTTTCTTAGATCTAGTTCGTTTTCCACTGGCGTTCTATAAACGACTGACTTTAAGTGTCCCCACAAATAAAAATCAAGTGGATTTAAATCTGGGGACCTTGGTGGCCACGGTTGATTTCCTTCTTCAACTCCCCTACCGATCCAACGATTTCCATAAATTTGATTAAGGTAATTCCTGGTCATTACGCCAAAATGAGCAGGAGCTCCGTCATGCATAAACTACATGCGTCCTCGAGTTTCTAAGGGCACATCGTCCAATAAAGGAGGAAGTTCATTTTCCAAAAAATGTTGGTACATTTCTCCATTGAGGCGAAGTGGAAGAAAGAAAGGTCCTATCAGGTATTCACCAACTATTCCCGCCCACACGTTTAGAGAGAATTGATATTGAAAATGTCTTGCACTAACTGCGTGAGGATTTTCCACAGACCAGATATGATTATTATGAAAGTTTGTAATAGCACACTTAGAAAAGTTTGCCTCGTCCGTAAATAGTAAAAGATTCAAAAATATTGGATTTTCAGCCAATTTTCCCAAAAACCACTGACACAAATTAATTCGCTGGGGAAAATCTCTTGGCAAAAGAGCTTGCACCCTATAAATGTGGTATGGATACAACTAATTCAATCAAAAATAAAAATTGGCTTAATGTTTTTACAGATTTTTATTAAATCTAACTTTCTCTTAGTAGCATAATGTTTAAAAAATCTTAACATGGAATACATTTTTTCCGTAAAAATAGCAATGCATATATCCGCTGTTTCTTTATTTCGAGTTGGCTTTGGAAATGCATCTGATTTTTTTTTGAGTTGGCTTTAGAAATGCAACTGTCCAAAAATTCAAACATTATTTGACAGTTAGTTGATAGTGTGGTTTATTTCGTTCATTTTGCTATTTCTCATTGATTATTAGTAATATTGTTTGTAAATTATGGATTATTTGAGAAATAATGCCTATTTAGCCGACATGCATTTTGTCTACGGCCTTGCCGATGGTAATGCGCGCGAAGCTCAACGAATTTATCAGGAGCGGTATCCTAACCGAGTACTGCCTGCTGCTGCAACTTTTACAAATCTTCACCGCCGTTTAGCTGAAACAGGGAGTTTTAAGGGGGCACATGACATTCCTGGAAGACCCCGAACAGCCAGAACGCCGGAACTGGAAGAAGCTGTTTTACACGCTGTAGAGGAAGATCCAGGAACAAGCACCCGAATAATTGCTCATGCCCTAAATTCCACCCAAGCCACAGTTTCTAGAATTTTACACGATAATCAGTTTCACCACATTCAAAGGGTGCAAGCTCTTTTGCCAAGAGATTTTCCCCAGCGAATTAATTTGTGTCAGTGTGTTTTTGGGAAAATTTGCTGAAAATCCAATATTTTTGAATCTTGTACTTTTTACGGACGAGGCAAACTTTTCTAAGTGTGCTATTACAAACTTTCATAATAATCATATCTGGTCTGTGGAAAATCCTCACGCAGTTAGTGCAAGACATTTTCAATATCAACTCTCGCTAAACGTGTGGGCGGGAATAGTTGGTGAATACCTGATAGGACCTTTCTTTCTTCCACTTCGCCTTAATGGAGAAACGTACCAACATTTTTTGGAAAATGAACTTCCTCCTTTATTAGACGATGTGCCCTTAGAAACTCGAGGACGCATGTGGTTTATGCATGACGGAGCTCCTGCTCATTTTAGCGTAATGACCAGGAATTACCTTAATCCAATTTATGGAAATCGTTGGATCGGTAGGGTAGTTGAAGAAGGAAATCAACCGTGGCCACCAAGGTACCCAGATTTAAATCCACTTGATTTTTATTTGTGGGGACACTTAAAGTCAGTCGTTTATAGAACGCCAGTGGAAAACGAACTAGATCTAAGAAACCGAATAACCAATGGGTTCGAAGAAATAAGAAACAGACCCTTATCCTACGACGCGTACGGGATTCAATGCGAAGGAGATTAGATGCCTGCATCTTGGCTGAGGGTGGACATTTCCAACAATTTATTTAAGGCAATTTTATATCTGTTACTTATTTATTTAAATAAATTAGTTGTTATTTTGATAATGTCTGAGTCTGAATGTTTGATCAATTTAAAATAAATTTTTTAATACATTTGTATAGCCGAATAAAATAATGATTTACCTTTAAACCGTTCCCAGTATGAAAAAAACGCAAGAGACTTTTTTTGTTGCAAATAAAGCAAGGATTCACAAAATGATAGTGAAGATAAAATAAGTCAGTGGCGTAGCATAGTTTTCACAAAAAATGTTATATGAAAGTTTCGTACCGATGCCACTGGTTAAATTTAAGAACGCGATATACTTTTAAATTGAGTGTCCTTAGGTGTTTATCTCATCCACCGAATTTCATAACACAAGCTCAAAACGTTTAGAAGCTACTTAAAACTTCCTATTTTTTTTTTAATTTTTCGACACCCTGTATCTCCGTAACGAAGCCGCCAAGGACCATTGTTTATATGAACTTTTCGCCTTAAAATAATGCCAGTAATCACCTCCTGAAGCTTATCAAAGTACTTTTGAATCACACTGTATATATATATATATATATATATATATATATATATATATATATATATATATATATATATATATATATATATATATATATATATATATATATATACAGTGACCGGCAAAAAGTTCGCAACATATGGGAAAAATTTTTATTAGGAGAGTATCGGAAAAACTTTCCCAGGGGATCGGTTCTGCATGTCCGATAACCTAAAAATCGATTTTGACATACGTCACGTGACCACTGGTATAGCGTCAAATTAAAAAAAAAATTGTTAATTTACAAAAAGTGAGGTTAGTTGACGAGATATCAAAAAAAGTTATTTGAAAAAATTGCTTAGAATTAAATTCTAGGTCCTTGTGCAATTTTAAGATTTTATTTAAAAAAATTGGAAAACTCAATTTTTTTTAAATATTTTTTTATCGATTTACAAATTTCCGGTTTTTTTCGTTTAGATAGCTTGGCTAATGTAAAGCCCATGTATCTGGATGAAAATAAACGAATGTAGTAGTTTTTTCTACAATTGACAGGACAAAATTAAAAAAAACAGGGTTTCGCCGGACGCTAGCTGTTGCAATGATTTGTATCTAGCAGCAGTGTCAAAATTTTAGAGACATTTCAATGAGATTACATTGAGAAAACCTTAATCGTCTTAAATATATCTGAAGTTCGACTTTTTGTAAAGTTAAGGGGATTAAAATAGATAATAAACAAAAAATTACCTGTTTATTTAATCGAAATTTCATAAACGAAAACCAATGTAAGAAAAACTTAAAAGTAGTCAAATTCTGTACTAACAACACAAAAAATCATTGTTTTTCCTTGGGTGCACAAAATTTAAAACTCAGTATGACCACCATTTCTCTCCATACATACTGTTGTTCTCGAGCGCAACTCTCGATTAACATTTCGGAGCATTTTACGATTTATTTGCAATACACAATTTATAATGACATTCTCTAAATTTTGTATATTCCTAAAGGGTCGATGTTTGTACACAGGGTTCTTTAGGTATCCCCACATAAAAAAATCTAACGGAGTCAGATCTACAATTCTACAATTGACAGGACAAAATCGAAAAAATAGGTGTTCGCCGGACGCTCGCTGTTGCAATGGTTTGAATCTAATGAAATGACTGTATCAAGATTTTATTAAGATTTTTCGCACATAAATTTAACAACCAGGTCTATTTAGTTGTACTTAAAACTACCAAAGCAGGCTCTGAAATTAAAACAACCAAATAATCTAGTAGGTTAAAAACAACAGAAAAATGTCAAACAAATTATAATTTGTTTGATTTCAACCTATGTCATTGGTTTATGTCTCGCATCTTACTAAGTTTGATATTTTACATAAGTTTATTAATATTTTATTCCTTAAAATGGCACCCACACTACTTCTTCAGGAAAAGATAGAAATTCTTTTAATTTCTGGAGATAATTACAAAAGCCATAGAGAAACAGCAGCAATTTTTAATGAGAGGCACCCCGATAAATCCCTCCATTATTCCACAGTATATCGTCTAGTAAATAAATTTAAAGAAACGGGATCGGTAGAAAATCAGTATAAAGTTTCCCATGAAAAACCGGTAACAGGTGACGAAGGTTCTCTGGATGTGTGTTTGTCGATCACAGAAACACCCCAATTAGCAGTTAGTCAAATATCGGAGATCACTAACATTCACGAAAGATCTGTGCGGAGGATATTAAAAAGAAACAAATTTCATCCGTACAAACCTAAATTTGTACAAGTATTAAAAGATAGGGATTATGACGCCCGCTTCGATTTTTGTGCCTGGTTCCAGGGTATGATTGAGGAAGATTTTAATTTCCCAAAGAACGTTCTTTTCTCGGATGAAGCTACATTTACCTCTAACGGAACCGTCAGTTCACAAAACTGTAGATGGTGGGCCACCGAAAACCCAGACTTTGTAATTCAGAGTAAAGACCAATATAGTTTTAAGGTTAATGTGTGGTGCCGAATTTTCAACCTCGGAATAGTGGGACCTTTTTTCTTTAGAGACAATTTAAATTCAGAACGATATTTAGAATTTCTACAAACTGAGATATCTGACTTTTTAGACAATTTGTCATTAGCCGAAAGAAGAAATTTATACTTTCAACAAGACGGAGCTAGCATTCATTCCACAAATGAGGTGAAGAGATGGCTGGATCAAGAATTTGGAAACCAGTGGATAGGACGGTTTTCTGAAAATCCGTGGCCTGCGAGATCACCAGATCTGACTCCGTTAGATTTCTTTATGTGGGGATACCTAAAGAACTCTGTGTACAAACATCGACCCTTTAGGAATATACAAAATTTAGAGAATGTCATTAGAAATTGTGTATTGCAAATAAATCGTAAAATGCTCCGAAATGTTAATCGAGAGTTGCGCTCGAGAACAATAGTATGTATGGAGAGAAATGGTGGTCATACTGAGTTTTAAATTTTGTGCACCCAAGGAAAAACAATGATTTTTTATGTTGTTAGTACAGAATTTGACTACTTTTAAGTTTTTCTTACATTGGTTTTCGTTTATGAAATTTCGATTAAATAAACAGGTAATTTTTTGTTTATTATCTATTTTACTCCCCTTAACTTTACAAAAAGTCGAACTTCAGATATATTGAAGACGATTAAGGTTTTCTCAATGTAATCTCATTGAAATGTCTCTAAAATTTTGACACTGCTGCTAGATACAAATCATTGCAACAGCTAGCGTCCGGCGAAACCCTGTTTTTTTTAATTTTGTCCTGTCAATTGTAGAAAAAACTACTACATTCGTTTATTTTCATCCAGATACATGGGCTTTACATTAGCCAAGCTATCTAAACGAAAAAAACCGGAAATTTGTAAATCGATAAAAAAATATTTAAAAAAAATTGAGTTTTAAATAAAATCTTAAAATTTAGCACAAGGACCTAGAATTTAATTCTAAGCAATTTTTTCAAATAACTTTTTTTGATATCTCGTCAACTAACCTCACTTTTTGTAAATTAACAAATTTTTTTTTAATTTGACGCTATACCAGTGGTCACGTGACGTATGTCAAAATCGATTTTTAGGTTATCGGACATGCAGAACCGATCCCCCGGAAAAGTTTTTCCAATACTCACCTAATAAAAATTTTTCCCATATGTTGCGAACTTTTTGCCGGTCACTGTATATATATATATATATATATATATATATATATATATATATATATATATATATATATATATATATATATATATATAGGGTGTCCGGTAAGTATGGGGCAAACTCTCGGGAGCGTGTAGGGAACGTTAAAATAAGTCTAGTGTTTCATATAATTTTTTTTCCTATAGTGCTCCCTGACCGAAATATCGGGCCCCAAAGGGGTACCCAGCGATTTACTTTTTTCGTATTAGTTTTTGAACCACCTCGTATACTTTGATACAATTTTGGCATTTTGTACAGCGGATAGGTACCCAAAAATAGGTGCTACACGGTAACATTTAATTTCTCAGGAAAGCCAGAAACGGACTCGCCCCAATACACAGAAGCCAACATTTTTGACAGGTGTCATGGAATCGAATTAAGGATATTATTTTTGGATCCTACAAACATTTTGCTCCAAGAAAGGTACCCTTCAATTCTTTCGATACAATGAACGGTTTTCGAGATAAATTAGTTTTTTCTGTGCCTTTTTTGCAACAGTTATTAATTCAACAATAAAAAATAAATCTGTACTATGGCAACAAGCCTCCTTTTATTATCACTTGCTTATGTTGCGGGCTTAATTATTATCAACATAAGTAACAAAACTTAAACCAGAAAAGGTAAAATGGTTTTTACAGTTATTAAATCTTTGTGATGTCATTTTCGGTCAAGTATTTACTACAGTCGACTACTAAACACCTCCAGAACATTCAAAGTAATTTAAAAGAACTCGTCAGATTAACAGTTTTTTATTTGTCTGTTTAATTAAACATCACTTTAACAGTTGCTCAATATGACCACCCTGTACTTCAATACACTTTCTTATCCTACGAATATTTTCCTGCTGTACATTAAACAATATTCCAGGATTGCTCCGAATTTGATCACTACACCCCCTTATTCTTTGAATTAAATCATGCATGGTATTAACTGGCGTTGAATACACAACCTCTTTTAGATAATCCCACAAAAAAATCCAATGGATTAAGATCAGGCGACCTAGGCGGCCACAAAACAGGTCCGCCACGACCGAACCATCGATCACCAAAAGTATTTGTCAAATGTTGTCGAACTAAATGGGAGAAACGTGGCGGCGCACTATCATGCATAAACCACATCTGAGCTCTTGTTTGCAGGGGTACGTTTTCTAGCAAATTATCTAAATGCTGTTGCAAGAACTGTAGATAGAGTGCACCATTTAACCTGTCTTCTAAGACGAATGTACCTACTAGATCATTTCCAATGATGCCAGCCCACACGTTGGTCATAAATCTTTATTGGTGCTTTGTCTGAACAATGGCATGTGGATTTTCCTCAGCCCATACATGTAAATTATGGGAATTTATTATCCCGTCTTTTGTAAAACCAGCTTCGTCGGTAAATAAAATAATCCTTGTAAAAATGTGATTTTCTCTATGTTGCTGTAAAATCCAGTTAGCGTAAAGCAGTCTTGCTGGGTAATCTTCAGGAGACATAGCATGAACCCTTTGTGCATGATAAGGATGGAGGAGTTGTTCTTTAATGGTTTCATGAACAACCCATTTTGTTGAACCAATCTGTGTCGAGAGCGGACGGATTATTAGCAATCTGGTCCAAGATATTTTCTTCTACCTCAGGGACTCTCGCCCTTAGTGGAGGACCCTCGCCACCGCGTCGCGGTAAAAAGGATCCTAAATAAATATGAAATCAGAAAGAATTAATTTAAACAACTTTTTTACTTATTCCTAATATTTTACCTGTTTCTCTTAAGCGACGATCAACACGTTCAAATGTCTTCCTATCTGGCAAAATTCGAGCCGGGAATCTATTACTATAAATTCTTCTTGGTTCCAAAGAATTGCAGAGGGCCTGTCCATAAACTAAATGTATGTCAGCATATTCTGCATAGGAATAATCCGGCATTATTACTTTATTATTATACAATTTTTGGCGATTTTGACAAGTCAAGTCAATCATACACGTAATAATAAAAAAGGCTTGTTGCCATAGTACAGATTTATTTTTTATTGTTGAATTAATAACTGTTGCAAAAAAGGCACAGAAAAAACTAATTTATCTCGAAAACCGTTCATTGCATCGAAAGAATTGAAGGGTATCTTTTTTGGAGTAGAATGTTTGTAGTATCCAAAAATAATATCCTTAATTCGATTCCATGACACCTGTCAAAAATGTTGGCTTCTGTGTATTGGGGCGAGTCCGTTTCTGGCTTTCCTGAGAAATTGAATGTTACCGTGTAGCACCTATTTTTGGGTACCTATCCTCTGTACAAAATGCCAAAATTATATCAAAGTATACGAGGAGGTTCAAAAAATAATACGAAAAAAGTAAATCGCTGGGTAACCCTTTGGGGCCCGATATCTCGGTCAGGGAGCACTATAGGAAAAAAAAATTATATGAAACACTAGACTTCTTTTAACGTTCCCTACACGCTCCCGAGAGTTTGCCCCATACTTACCGGACACCCTATATATATATATATATATATATATATATATATATATATATATATATATATATATATATATATATATGTTGTTTACTTGTATGTCTTGTCTGTCTACCAGTTCGTTGTACATTATCTTCATTTTGGCTAGGTTCATCTTCAGACTTACTTTATTGCATGGTGTATTTAGTTCGTCAATTTGCTGTTGAAGTTCATCAGGGTTCTTTGCGATTAGTACAATGTCATCAGCGAATCTTGGGTGGTTGAGGTGTTCTCCGTCTATGCATAGACCTTTGTTGTCCCAGTCTAGCTGACGGAAGATTTCTTCAAGTGTTGCCGTGAAGAGCTTTGGAGATATTGCGTCTCCTTGACGTACTCCTCTAGTTGTGGAAAATTCCGGAGATCCTTCGTATATCATGACTCTGGCTTTGGCTTCTTTGTATATGTTTTCCAGGGTTTCTATATGCGGTTTGTCGACACCTTGACTAGTTAGGGCTTCTATTATAGCTTTGGGATATATCGAGTCGAACGCCTATATATATATATATATATATATATATATATATATATATATATATATATATATATATATATATATATATATATATATATGTATATATATATATATATATATATATATATATATATATATATATATATATATATATATATATATATATATATATATATATATATATATATATATATATATATATATAAAGAAATATTGATCCGGGAGTACATCCGTTCGTTTGTTAAATTCCTATTGGAATCTGGCAGACGTTTCGCCAAGGTCTCACTTGGCATTATATGCTTGGGTACAGAGATTTGACGTCGAAACTTGCGATGATGTCGTGCTCATCTATGGTGAGGGAGTCTATAATATGGGTGAAGTGTTCAGAGTTTTTAACATAAGAATCTGCTTTTTCACACATCCATTAATTCATCTAGGAATGCTTCTCATGAGGTAATTAATGCCCTCCTGGGTTATCTCATCCCAGGCTACTTCAACCTCATGTCGAAGTGCCACCAAAGTTTAAGGGGGCTGTTGTATATTTAGGACTCTCCGACCGATAATGTCCCATACGTGTTCGATTGGGGACAAATCTGGCGATCTTGGAGGCAATGGATTAATTTCAGCATGCTTAAAGTAGTCCAATATTACTCTTGCCACATGTAGCCGGGCATTATCTTGTTGAAAAGTTGGGTTTCTGATGGGTATGGTACATATAAGATGAGGTTCCACAATATCTAGGACGTAACACTGTGCAGTCATGTTGCCTCTGATGAATAGTAGAGGTGACCTAGAGCCATAAGCCTTGCACCACATCACCTTCTCACCCTTGCTCGATCATTGTTAAACAAAATCAGAATACAGTAGATGTCGCTGATGTGTTTTGCGCTCTCTGTCCTCCGGAGGAGCTCCTTATCTTGTAATCTATGACGTCATATCTCGGACACGATTGCGCATGAGTCAATTTCAAGTACGTCATCGAAGTTTACGTCAGTGGGGCTTACGTCAGCAATATAAGTGTCACTTGTCATATGTCAAATGTCACCTGTCGCCTGTCACTTGTCAAATGTCAAAATTGAAAACTGACACAGGTAACGGGTTCAGGATGACGTCAGATATCATTTAAAGAAAAATACGGTAACCCACCCTTTGGTTCCAGTCCCCTATCACTTGTCAAAGGTGAAAATCAAAAATTATCATATGTCACGTGTTCGGGGTGACTTCAGAAGGCGATTTAAAAAAGAATGATGTTGATCGTTGGTTCTAGAGATATAGTTTTTTGCGATTAGCGACCTAACGATTGAGGGTGGAGAGGTGACATTGGGATGTGGGATAGTGGTCGAAAAGACCTTTCGATTGGTGAAATTATTACTGGTAGCAAAAATAAGATTTCAAAATTTCTACATCACTCTGTATAATAAATTTTCGATTAATTATGTAAATTATGAATATTATTTTAGTGAATAACAACTAAATATGTATGAGTACATGCGAACTTGTTAGGATGTGGTTATCAGTTCCGGTCGATAAGGTTATCGCTTGTTTTTAACTCGTGCATGGTTTTTTGCAATTCTTCTTCATAGAAACCCCCGCTAATTGGTTGACCACTCGTATCTTCTAGCAAATAAGTTGTTGGATTGGTAATCTTCACCTGAGATACTTTGAACAACTCAGTGGTTCAATTGGGTACATAACCCTTTTCAAACACGTGCTTAGCCTTACTTATGCGAACAATGTCACCAACTTTGAATTTTTGACTCCCCACAACCTTTAAACGACTATAAACAGAGTCCAATATTTTCTTCTCATTACTCTTGCTAACATCCTTCGGCTTCATGCGGATTGTACGATGTTTGGTGTTATTGTAATTATTTGTAACTTGTTCCAACAAGTCAATCCATTTATGATTACCATTCAAGGTAAACAACTTAAACAGGCGTTCTTTGAGCGTTCGAATTACTCGTTCAGCAATAGAAGCCTTTAAAATACTAAAGGTACTGTAATGATGTATGCCATGCTTCTTCATAAGACTTTGAAAGCTGGTGTTGTAATACTCTTTTCCATTATCTGTAACCAGCTTTTTCGGAATCCTTCGAGACTGTTTGAGTATATGATCCATTGCAGTAGTCACATCCTGAGCATTTTTTGATTTTAGAGGCCTGGTCCAGAGAAATTTTGAAAAACAATCAATTACAACCAAGATGTATTTAAATCCCTTGTTTTCACGAGCGTACTGATCGAGTTGAGCAAGATCAGAAGCAAACGTATCATCTAAACCATACTGGATAAATCTCCGACGTTTAAATTTAATTCAAGCTGGTTTATGCAGTTCCTTAACAACTTGTTCTCTCGCCTTCGTAATGCCCTTAGCCATTATTTCCCAAAGAATGAGGTTCTGCAGCAAGATGTCGAATTATATACGTCTACATTTTAGACAGTTGGTCGATGGGAAGGTCCTTTCTTTAGCAAATCAACTGTAATAATTTTGATAATTCTTCACGAATATTTTCCATATCCACACTGACTGGTTTGAGAGCATTTCGAATAGTCATATTGGTGTAAACTTTTAGGAGTTTTTCGAGATCCCTGAATTGGGTAGATAGATAGGTTTGTATCCAAAATTAAAGTCTCGCTCTTTAATTTACTGTCAAATAGCTTAAGTTGATCGGATACCGAGTCTACATAATCCTTATTAGTTTTTGTAAAGGCCTCCGTTTGCTTTACAATACTACCGATAGAGTTGTTTACTTGTTGTTCCAACACATTTACTTGTCTCAGCATCTCCAAGTGGGATACTTGTATTTTATTATTCAGCGATCTATCAATGGTGGTAGAAAGTGAAGTTAGCCTACTATCTACAAACTTTTTATTTACGGCATCAGCGATATCTGCTGGCGATTTGACGTTACAAAGCCGACGATCTTGAATATTTTAATCGCCATCTTTTGTAAGAGCGATCAAGTTGAGTGCTTGCAACACTCTCACTCGTTTCTGATTAGACGAAGAGGGCAAGGAACGTCCAAACTTATTCATGATTACTGCGGTACTAAGACCTGGAGGCTTTAAACAAACTTATTTATAGAATTCAATTACTCCCAGTTGTTCCAATTCGTGCAAAATGCTCCAAATCTCGTTCATGTTATTATTGTTACCAACCTGATTGGAGGCTTCCATCTTTTTTAGCCTTTCAACTACCTCGTTGACGTCATCGTAGTATACATATTCTTTGGGTTTTTCGTTGTATTCCATTAAGGCAGATCCAGATTTCTCAGATTCGGATTTCTCAGACTTCGATCTTGTCATTATTTTACCCCCGGGCGAAAGAATTTTGCTGGTGGAACCTCTAGAAATTAGTGGTTTCACAATGGCATTATATTTGTGAGATCTATTACCTTTCAACTGACCATTTTCTTTCAAGTACAAATCTGTTCGCTTTAGAATATCCCTATATTGTTCGCCATCGGCAGCGGTATGAAATTTCGGAACCTTGAGAAACAATAAATCGTATAGCCCCAGAGTTCCTGTGTACGTATTGGGGCCTACTTGAATATCACCATTCTTTAAGAAATTAACCGGTTGCGAACCTAAGTTCCAAGAATCAGTCACTATATCATATTTCATACCGTTAGCATCTATTTCGCTAGAGCTAGTCCAATATTGTTTCAGATATTCTTGAGCAATCTTCGGATACTGATCGATAAAAGTCTCAAACACCTCAGATTTTCGAAGAGAATCTTCAAAATTCTGTCCTACGTGTTGCAATGATTGTTCCGCAGGATCCTGAGCTGGTCCTTCAAACACATCGCCATCATCAGCATCCCCGTAGTGAGTTTCATCGGTTAAAAATTTTACAGGAGGTTTCACTTCTCGAGTTACTATGGGTGGTGTAAATTTTGGTTTTACACCAACACTCTCTTCCACTTTAATCTTACGTTTCTTAGATTTTACAGTGGTGGTGGAAGCACTCACAAGCGTATTCAGAGGATCTGTAATAGGCATTAAGAATTTATTAAGAGCTTCATCTTCTTCGCCTCGCTCCAACTTTAGTGCTAAATACTTCTTTCTTATTGTTCGTGCAGCTTGGATAATCCTACGTTTAACGTCTTTATCGAGCTGGCTAATGGGGGTAGACATACTACAAACAGCTAAAAACAGATCCTGTTCTGGAAAACAGCTAAAAATAGACCCTGTTTCTGGAAAACAGCTAATAAACAGACGCTGTTTCTGGAAAACAGCTAAAAACACACCCCCTGTTTCTGGAAACAGCTAGGAAACAGCTAAAACAACTACTAAACAGACCCTGTTTCTAAAGACTTAACACATCTAACTTCTAGGACGTTAAGTGTTACACTGAACCTCGAGGGTTTAGGGTGTGATATAAGTATCAAACTTGCTGCGATATCGGCCTTTAGCAATATCATTGTCTTTTACAATTACTAAGAACCCATACCTATCTTTCCAGCATTCAGAACCAATATGTTTAAATGCATCGAATGTCATGTCTGTATTAACGTGATCGTCATAGATATGTTTGAAGTTTAAGTCGTCCTGCTTAAATAAAATTAATACATGAGCATTATCACGAACCAGCTGTTTAGGTATTTTCGAGTAGGTTTGTGACAAATAGAATTAATCAATTGCATTATGCCGGCCCATACACAAATAATGACGTATTTTACCCTGCTTCTCACATGCTACGTCATCAAATATGAATACAGAGTGAGGCCGGGCACTGGAAGGATCTAGAACTTCATCATTATCGCTGTAGCCGAAAGAGCCTAAACGGGAATGTTTCATAGCATGTTGAAGAAAGTCGTACTTGTCTTGCTGCAGAGATTTTGAATACACGTACACATTCGCGAATTTTAAACCATTTTCATCAATCAAAAGACTAATCATTATATTGGTTTTGCCACAATTACTAGGACCACATATTAACGCTCGAATTGTAGAAGGCAAAAGCTGGCCATGTTTGCTACTTCGGGACTTGTCTTTTTTCATATCGCAATTATAAACTTGGATTTTGAGTTTCTGCTTCTCTTGACGCATCTCTATAAATATTACTCTACACCCTCCCAGGACTTCATTACTAATGAAGACTTTGCAGGGTGCGGGTGTGTTAAATACAGTTATCAACAAGCTCCCGTTAGAGCTTCATTTGGCGGGATATTCCTATTGTGGTCCCGGAACCAAACTTCAAGAGCGGTTGACTCGAGGCGATCGACCAAAGAACAAATTGGATAGTGCTTGTCGCGATCACGATATCGAATACGCCAAGTCTAAAGAGTTGGAACAAAGACATCGGGCCGATCGAGTGTTGGAGAATCGGGCTTGGGAACGAGTAAAGGCAAACGATTCCAGTTTTGGTGAAAAAGCTTCAGCGGGGTTAGTAACTAACGCCATGAAGGTAAAACGCAAGTTGGGTGCTGGTAAGAAGGTAAACCGCAAGTTGGGTGCTTGTAAGAAGAACATGAAACCCCTATCATCAGTGGTCACTCTGCTTAAGAAACAACCTAAACATACGGGTACTGGTGATGTTAGTAAGAAAAGGACTCTCAGTAAAATACTTAAAACTGCACGAGTAACGGCCAAGAAGGTGGGAGGGCGTAAGAGGATCAACATACCACGAATAATACCATTACCGAAACAAGGTGGGTTTCTACCACTTATTCCCATATTTGCAGGACTTAGTGCCCTGGGGGCACTAAGCGGGGGCGCCGCGGGGATAGCAAAGGCCGTTAATGACGCTCAAAGTGCCAAGGAGAAGTTAAAAGAATCGAGACGACATACACAACGAAACAATGGAAGAGATTGCATTGGGAAAAAGGGTAGCGGCCTGTATTTAAAGAAACACAAAACTGGCTATGGATTGTTTTTACGGAAAATGCCCAAAAACTACCAATAAAGCTACCTAAAAAGCCGTTATCTGATCACGATATTAATTCGTACGTCACTCGATTAAAAATACCACATTATGTGAAACACTTTACCGAACGCACCCTTCAAAACAGAGTGTGGTGTTATTAATTTGGATCGGAACATAGGATTCGGAACACATTGGGTAGCTTACAAGAAACGCGGTAATCGAGTTCTTTATTTCGATAGTTTTGGCAACTTGAAACCGCCCAAGGAATTTGTCAAGTACATGAAAAATGTTAAAATTTATTTTAATTTCGAACAGTATCAGGATTATGGAATGACAAATTGTGGACATCTTGCTCTAGCATTTCTCTTCAATAAAACTTTATAAATACAGGTATTGATGCTTATTGATATCAGTCATGTCACAGACATTCACGTTAAAAGGTCGCTCTCACCGACTTGAAGCATACTTTGTACCTCCCATAGAGCTCGATTCAAGGTTTGATTACTCTTTAGCATTAATTTCGCTAAACACTTGGAACACAATCCCCAATATAGAAGAGGGACGAAACAAGTTTTATTACATTGTCAATAATCAGGAGGGGCGAGTATTGGAAATACCAACAGGGTCCTACGAGTTGGAAGATATCGAACAGTTTCTACAATGTAAGCTCCTAGATCTCAGAGCTTCCGCAGACGAACGGAATCGCGTCTTGTTGCTTAAACCCAATAACAATACGTTAAAGTGTGAGTTAGCCAGTGACTACGACATAAACTTTAAACCAAAAGACAGTATTGCAAGGTTGTTGGGATTTTCACCTCAACTGTTAAAGGCTGGTAAGTTCCACGAATCAGATCAACCTGTGGATATTATACAAGTTGTTACTATTAGAGTTGGGTGTAACATCATTTCCGGTTCGTATTACACAAATAATCCCTCACATACTCTCTACGAATTTTCAACAACTGTCGATCCAGGTTACAGTATAAATATCGAGCCAAGGAATCTAATCTATTTACCTGTGAACCAAAAAAGCATCTACAACATTAATCTCACGCTAGTCGACCAGGATTCTAGACCTCTTAATTTTCGAGGTGAAGAAGTAGTAATTCGATTAGAACTTAGACGAAATGGTTCTAGTATTTAAAAGGTATTTAAACACTGCTACCTCAGCTGGCCGGTCATTCAGTGATCAGAAGTCGAAGGGGCCACTCGCGTTTTCAAATATAATATATTTGCAGTCTAGAAGCACTCATTACCGCTACCATGTCAGAAAAACTTCAAATCTTCAATCCGATCAAGAGTGATGAGTCGGTTATTCGCGAAGAATGACACACTTATCACCCCTTTACCAACTCCTTTAATAACAATTACGAAATCGAGATTGTTATCAATCAGCAAGATGTCTTTTTGGATATGAGTGAAGCTCAACTCTACATCGAGGGTGCGTTTAAGGTGGTAGCAGATGCCACAGGTAAGACTGGTAGTTGCGATCTAACCAATAATGCCGGTGCCTTTCTCTTTGACAACATTTCCTATGAAGTCAATGGTAAGGAGATTGAAAAGATTCGAGATCCTGGCATTGTTAGTACAGTTAAAAATATGCTATGGTTGGGTTGGCTATGTTTAAATGAGCAGGAAAGCTGTGCTCTAGACATAGCCGGATGGAATTGGCCAAGTGGGTTTGATTGGGGGGTCGACTTATCAGTTAAATTAGACGAGCATTTGAAAAAAATACGCATGCTGAAAAGAGACATTAAATTTTACCAAGAATATAAATCTCTGGTTAGACTGTTTTCGAAACTTACCATTTAAACTTACCAATGGCTACCTCCTCCTCCTCCAGCTGGGATAAGGTGTTTGAATCTTCTTCTCGATGTCCTGATGTTCCAGTTCTTAAGACTAAGCCTAACCGAGTTTATGAGATTGGTGACTTTATAGCAGTAATTTTTACTGCGTCAGAAGAGGAACACAAACAAGTAATTTTGCATACTACTGGTTATGGGAAAATTTATTTCTCCAGTGGCGAATTTGAAGAATTTCTAAGCACTTTTGATTGTTTCAATACGCACTGGGTGGATATATTTATGATAATTGGACAGCATTCGCTAGTGTTTCATCGCAATGACGATAAGAGAAGTCTCAAGTTTGAAGATACCATAACAGACAAGTATCTATTTAGATGGACTGAGAAGTTCATACGCCTATTTTCAAAACACGTTTATGCATTGTATAAGCTTAATATTGAATATTATACTGTTACTAAATAAATAGTCTAATGGCAATTTGTTTTTTCTTTGCTCTAAGGAAATAAGACGCCAAATAAACACAAAAATAAGCATTTGTAAAAAATTAACAAAGTAAAAAAAGTGACCGAATAGTGGTCTGTAAATAGGAAATAGAGTACAATAAACAAACAATATAAAAATAGGGTAAACTTGGGTAAAATATCCATATAAAGTAAATAGGTAAATACATTAAATATGGTAGATTGGGGTAAAATAAATACAATAAATAATTAAATAACTAAAATAAATTACTAGTCTAATATCACAGTCTCTAAAGTCACACATTTAGATACCAAAGGTGATTGATGTAAAGTTAGCTGTCGGTGATCAGTCTTAGCTCATGGAATTTTCCGATGATTCCTTATACTTTTCAATATCTCGATGACCCCAAGCAAGCGTGTTCTCTAAGTCACCGGGAATAAGATAGCGCTTATCGTCCGCGTGTGATAGCGCTACCTTATTTTTCAGTTCGACATACATATCGTGTAAATGTGAACGGAAAGTGTTAATCTGTCGATGAATGTGAGTTCCTTCTACGTCAACTGCCTCCCTATAATCGTCAATAGTCAGTTCTTTCTGGGTGACGTAGTCAGGAACTCCCTTAGCAGTGCCGTAGAAATCCCAAATGATTTTTCCTGCATACTCATCTTTCATTTTACCCAAAATTGATTGGTTTACAGGAACATCATGTGGGTTATCTTGTGAGTATTTGGACTTATCGAACCTATCTAAATTTTGTTTCATGTCCTGATAGAAATTTTCAGTTGTAATTTTTAAAACAAGGGAATTGGTATCAGTAATACCGCGTTGTTACCATACTTTGGCTTAATATACCTGTACAGAAAGTCATACATAATAGTCTTGGATATCTCCAAGATGCTAAAACCTACGTAAATAGGTTTATTATATGTGACTTTTTGTTTTTTCATCTGGATAGCTACCAGGTTCTCGTTGAAAATAGTGCGATCTTTAAAATGAGGATTCGCAATTAACGCTTCGGCTCCCAACCTTCTACCAATATTTTCCCAATGAGAAACAAGTTTAACGTCTACCCGTTTCTCCACATTTTCCATCGTTTTACCAAACACAGCGTTGTACATAAGTTTGAAAAAGTCTTTCTCAAACTTATTTTTCGCTTTATTGCGCATGGTTGTGTTTAGGTCGATATATTTCTTTAACCATGGCGATTGATCAAAGATATAACGCGATGAATTTTGGTAAGCTTAAGCCCATAATCTAAAGCCTGACGCAAATTTTGGTAATGAATTATATATTTCTCTTTCTTTTCCAAATTTCGAATTAATTTTTTAATGTCTTGGAATTTCGATTCCGGTGGAGCTATGGATTCTGGGCAAAAGGGTAGTTCGTTGTGTAAATAATGTAACTGTTTGGGATATTCTAAATCTACCTCTAATATATAGCCAGTTTTAGAATTATTCATCTAACCACTTAAAATTCCCCGTCGGTAAATATTGTGACATAGCCGCACCATATAGATTGGTAGCGTCCAAATACATGATGTAGGAAGTAGGTTTGGAAGCGTCATAATGAGGTATAAAGTTATTGTTCGCAAAAGCTTTTCTAACGCGACACTGACTGACCCCGCCGCGAATACCGTGTTTAAAGAAGTGTATCATGTCTAGATCTGTCAGTAACTCCAGCTTTACGTTCATTGCCTTAAGGGCCGAATCTAGCGAAAGTCCTGGTGCGCTAAAATACTGCGCAGGGTCGACGTGGTAAGTATCTAGGGACACGTCTCTAAAACTTTCAAACACATCTGTTAATAATACAACGTCGGATTTTAAATAAATATCTGAATATTCGCCTAAAGTGTTGCATTCAAATAAATTCCACACAGTCCAAGCACGCTTGTAATCCTCTTTACTAACGTTTTCTCTCTTTAGTTGGTTGTAAAAGTCTTTATGCGATGGAAGCTCTGTATCGTTTAATTTTTCGAAACTGTCTACATAATTATATGGGAAGACACCCTTCTGCCGAATAAGCTGGAACTTATTTTCTTCCGCGAAATATTTTCTAACTTCTCGACATTGTTCTGGTTTTAAATTTTGACTAAGTTTATCCAGACTGCTGGCCATGAAATGAAAATTGTCGAGAAAGCGTAATTTTAAAAATACCTGCCGTTGTTTACCATCCCTGTTTTCGACGTTGCCCACCAAAACATGTTTAGTAAATGATATATACTTTTTCTTGTTTTGGGGGATAACATCCAGCTTTTCTTCGTTGGAAGTCAATTCCTTAACAAACAGGTGGGAATCAAAGTTGGACATATAATGGAAAAAGATGGGTACAAATTGGGGGATTTTGTAATTTAGGTTACATATTATTATTGGCCATTTGTGTGATCGTGATCGTGCACGCGATCGTTTAATGCTACATCAAATGGCTTTTCGCAGATATGACACACCGTAGCATTTTGATGCTCGATCTCTTGTTCCGCCGAAATATGAATCATTGGTACTACTTCCTTCATAAAGCGATTATAGATTGATTTACAATCAGCCTCTAATCGCTTTACGAATTCTTTGTGGGCATCCGAACCCCTATAACTTTGGTAAATCGAATGAGCATCATCAAAGTCACATTTGATGTAGTAACCGAAAGAGTACGGGACATGCTTGTGCGTCCTCACAGTGTATGACGTATCGGGATCCTGCACATTTTCCGTGGTATCGATAGGTTCAAGGATAGTCTCGAAATCGGCGTAAACAACGAAAGGCACCTTTAATTTCTTTTCAAAGTTTGTAAATTTCAAAATATTCTCGGGAATCTCTTCGCCATATTTTTTTTTAAATCTGTTGTTGGGACTTTAGCTAAAACCTGCCCGCAATCATGTTCTTGATGTTCTTTTAATTTTTGCTCTGAATAAAAATAAGATAAACAACCATCACATAAATACTTGGCACCATGCCGTAAGGACAACTGTCTTGAGATCAGGCGAGATAAACTTCTTATTAAGCAGTAATGACTATTTCCATAGTCATCACTGATTACTAACAAATTTACATGTCGCTCTCTATTCCGAGATTTTGTAAAGTATAAGGGGCCCACGACTTCAATACTATTTTTACCATCTTCGAACCCTTTCTCCAGTCCATAAACATTGATAGAAATATTATTGAGTCGCTCAAACTTTGATATGTCTATAAGTTTTATCGGAAATTCCATACCTGCAAAGTCCAGCTCGTTTTCAAAAGGCAAATAGTTCGCGATTCTATTTGCGTTTTGAGTCCGGTCAACTGGATGCAAGGCAGCGAGAACTGACCACATGAAACATTTTTGATCCGTGTTCTGAATGTTCAAAACAGCTTTCTTTGCTTCAATTTCCTTTGGCAGCGGGATGTAGGAAGATGGCTTTAGAGGCTTGATCTTGTTGATTCCTAATTCTAGATAGAGCAGTTGTTGGAGCGTCCACCCTGTAACAATATAAATCGAATTAGAATTTAGTATTAAATTTTTACAGTGTTAAAAAGTATGTTATTTCTGCCGTAAGAGAAAAAATACTTACCGCTGTCTTTTTCCTTGAATTCAGAATACTTCTTATCAAGGATCACAGTAAACTGATCAAGCAACTCCTCCAAATCTGTCCCCTCGCTCACCATCACGTATTTGCTGTTGAACGACTTGACTTCATCTGTTTCCTTGGTCTGCAGAAGGAAGCGTCCAAAAAGCTCCAAACCGACTTTTAGGTATTTATACTACTGTACAATGTTTCCCACCAACGTGACAAATTACTCTCTTAGATGTTCGAGGTATCTGCTGATGTCAGTGGGTTCTTGGTTCGAAGAAAGTCGGTAGGTAGCAATTCGGCTTCTAAAGGACGTTTTTACAAGTTCTACTCCTTCCTCCTGCATCATGCAGCACTGTTCTCGGTGACGTTCGGTTCTTAGATGCCCCGTCCAGCGGTTGGTGGAGACATCGATTCTACACGTCGAACAATACTTCGTGGTTGACGTGGATGGTTCTGGAAATCAGAACAAATTTGTTAGTCATCAAGTCGGTAATAAAACCCCAAAAAATTTAACTTACCATCTTGAAGGTCGAGTTTCGCCCTTTTTACTTGGTAAGCTTGCATGGAAGGTGTTGATCTTTTCGGTACTCTGTGTTTTTCACGCTGATGTCGTTGTAACACTCCTACTGACTGGAAAGTTTCTCCGCAAGCTTCACACGTTTGATTGACCTGTCGACAATCCCCATGACGGGTAAGGCTGCTTTTCCTGGTGAACGATTGGCTGCAGAATTGGCAAACAAACATTATCTGTAAAATACAGTTGAAGAGGGCTGAAGTTAGTAGCGATCGATACTTTTTCATTATTTCTGTCAGCGAAATAATTTGGGTCGTTTAAGCGCGTAATTTAGTTTTTATTTATCTATCTATACTCCTGACACTTTAAACCCCTTTGTAACCCTCTAGCACCTAAACGGATTAACGGATTCCGATGAAATTTGGGATATATATTTTATTAATCCTACCCTTAATCCCTATCTAAGCCAAAACATTTTAAGGTCCTGTTGGTCAACGTGAGCGAAATTGCCTAAATGGCCTTAATATTTTTGGGGTTTCTGAACCTGTATATCTATTGGTCTTTATGACTTCTATCTACCACCAAAATTTCCGTTGTCCAACATTTACCGTTTAGGGGTTAGCCGTAATTTAGTTTTTTATTTACCGTCATCAGTTCCTGTGCTCCTGTTACATTAAACACCTTTGTAACCCTCTAACGCCTAAACGGCTTAACGGATTTCGATGAAATTTGGGGTATATATTTTATTAATCCTACCCTTAATCCCTATCTAAGCCAAAACTTTTTGAGGCCCTTCTGGCCTACGCAGGAGAAATTTTCCAAAGGGCCTTAATATTTTTGGGGTTTCTGGCCCTGTATATCTACTGGTCTTTATGACTTCTATCGTTTTAAATTTGTTTACAAGTAGCCGTCAAAAAGACACAACTATAATTTTCTTAATACTATGCTTGTGCTACTTTAACACTACTATATACACAATCAATTAACTTTTTTTTGCTAAATTATAATTGATAAAATAGATATCAACCATAGACTTACTACCCTAGCTAATTTATATTTGTTTCTTGATATAACGCATCCCAATAAATAAACGTACTTACCAAATAATATTACACACACTTTACTGCACAAGAAAAAACAAAACCAACATATATTTTTTCAAGAATTGACTGCTTTGAAAGAAAGCTTAAGAGCGACTTTTGTCTCGACTGATGATCTTACAATTAAGAACGCGTTTAAACAGTTAAAACGACGGATGAGTCCATGCATCGTGTCGATTAATTAAGCGTCATTTAGTAATTTTTCGCGAATGATGATGAAATCTTTATAGCATGTTCCTAATATACGTACCTCGAAAAACGTGTCTAGACAATTCAAACGACTGTTGCGCTCCTTGCCTCGTGTTGATTAATTAAGCGCTATTTAGTAATTTAAAATGTCAGCGAAATAATTTGTGTCGTTTAAGCGCGTAATTTAGTTTTTATTTATCTATCCATACTCCTGACACTTTAAGCACCCTTTGTAATCGTCTAGCACCTAAACGGCTTAACGGATTCCGATGAAATTTTGGGTATATATTTTATTAATCCTACCCTTAATCCCTATCTAAGCCAAAACATTTTAAGGTCCTTTTGGTCAACGTGAGCGAAATTGCCTAAATGGCCATAATATTTTTGGGGTTTCTAAACCTGTATATCTAATGGTCTTTATGACTTCTATCTACAACCAAAATTTCCGTTGTCCAACATTTACCGTTTAGGGGTTAAGCCGTAATTTAGTTTTTTATTTACCGTCATCAGTTCCTGTGCTCCTGTTACATTAAACACCTTTGTAACCCTCTAACGCCTAAAAGGCTTAACGGATTTCGATGAAATTTGGGGTATGTATTTTATTAATCCTACCCTTAATCCCTATCTAAGCCAAAACTTTTTAAGGTCCTTCTGGCCTACGCAGGAGAAATTGTCCAAAGGGCCTTCATATTTTTGGGGTTTCGGAACCTGTATATCTAATGGTCTATTATTACTAACCACTTATCGTTAAGGGTTTCTACGAATTTAAAATATTACTTAAACTACCATTTATTACGATAGGGTGTTTTTCGGATAGTAATTTGCCATACATTCTCTTAAAGGGTAGTCATTCCTAATACATATTTTTTTAAATCAGACGTACTAACGGGTGATATCAGATTTTTTTATTCTTACTGCAAGCCTACATCTCTCGAACACAATATTCTCATGTAACTCGATGGCTAGATCGGCTAACGCGCTAGTAATCCCACGTAGTAATATGCAGGTCCCAGGTTCTAATCCTACTATCGGCAAAATCAAGAAAAAAGTTTTTTCCCTGAAATACTTAATACTAATAATATTCTTACGGAGTAGTACTAATATCCGATGCAGTTCGGACCCAAATAGATAGCGCCCATGTGGCTGATGCCCAAGTAGTTAATGTCCAAGTAGTTCAAGCCCAAAGTAGCTCAGACCAAAGTAGCTAACGCCCAAGAGTGTGACAGTTGACAGATGACGTATGACAGATGACGTATGACCGATGACAGTTGACAGATGACCTATGACAGATGACGTATGACGTCTGACAGGTGACGTATGACAGCTGACGCGCGCCTGCGCAGCTTTGGCGCATGCGTAGAAGGCTCGGTGCACTTGATGCAGAACTCCTCTTCTCCCTCTACTGTCCAGGATGTGACTAATGCAATGGATCATATACTTAAACAGTCTCGGAGGATTCCGAAAAAGCTGGTTACAGATAATATGAAAGAGTATTACAACGCTAGCTTTCAAGGTCTTATGAAGAAGCATGGGATTCATCATTATAGTACCTTTAGTATTTTAAAGGTTTCTATTGTTGGACAAGTAATTCGAACGCTCAAAGAACACCTGTTTCGGCTATTTACCTTGAATGGTAATCATAAATGGATTGACTTGCTGGAAAAAGATACAAATAATTACAACAACACCAAACATCACACAATTCGCATGAAACCCAAGGATGTTAACAAGAGTAATGAGAAGAAAATATCAGACTCTGTTTATAGTCATCTGAAGGATGTGGGGAAGCAATAATTCAAAGTTTGTGACATTGTTCGTATAAGTAAGGCTAAGCACGTGTTTGAAATCAAACAATCTGACGTATTTCTTGTTAAACAAGTTTTGCGTAAAAAGGGCAAAAAGATGTATGTGAAATGGCTTGGAAAAGATAAGTCTCACAATAGTTGGATAGGTATAGTTAAGGATGTAGTTTAAGCACTCGTTCTTTGTATAAATATACAACATTTTCCGGTTTTTGACCAGTTGAAACTATGCCGTATTGCAAAGGGTATGATTTGGAAATTTTACCCCGCAGTGCTCATAAACGTACCACAAAACATAAACAACAAAGTAACGAGAACTTGTACTCTCATGTAAAACTAGTTCAAACTGCTTTTAAACAACGCATACTAACTTATCATCTAACGAGTGATCTACATTTGACTGATGTTAAGCAAGTTGTGAGCTGGATGGTCGTTCTTTGTAGGCGTCAACCAAAGAACAAGACGTTAAATTGTTTAATTCAAAATGTAGTGTTATTTCTCCTATACCTATACCAGACCTCTCTCTCTCTTTCTCTCTCTCTCTCTCTCTCTCTCTCTCTCTCTCTCTCTTTCTCTCTCTCTCAACGAAACGGCTTTTCGACCACTATCCCCTATCCGAATTTCACCTCTCCACGCTCAACCATTAGGTCGCTAATTGCAAAAAATTATATCTCTGGAACCAAAGGGCCGATCAACGACATTCTTTTTTTAAACGCCTTCTGACGTGCCATATGATAATTTTCGATTTGTGACATTTATTTTGCTGACGTAAGCCCCACTGACGTAGACTTCGATGACGTACTTGAAATTGACTCATGCGCAAAATTGGCCCAGATATGATGTCATAGATTACAAGATAAGGAGCTCCTCCGGAGGACGAAGGGCGCAAAACATATCAGCGACATCTACTGAATACGTCGCTAAAGACTACTGTGTTCCATTTTTGGACTCGTATTTTCGAGGTCACACAAATTAGTTCACATTCGAACGTGTTCAAATGAATTTAGCATTGTTTTAATTTAACAATTGTAGTATTGTACAACGTGAACAATTTGAATGTAAAACGATAAACTGCTGATATGTCCTATTTGGCCTATTAGCCAATCTTCTATCACTTCAATTACATTTAAATGAATTAAATCATTTAAACTTGCCATTTTACTAATTTTTTGACGGTTTTGTCACACTACCCGCACATGACATTGGCAATTCAGATGGTCCCGAAAAGGAAGTCCGGCCTCGCGTAGTTCAACTATCCTTCCCCTATCAAACTCGCTAAGCATTTCTTCGCACTCGGAGCGCAATTTTACTAATTTTTTGACGGTTTTGTCACACCATCCGCACACGATATTGGAAACTCAAATGGTCCCGAAAAGAAAGTTCGGCCTCCCGTAGTTCAACTATCCATCCCCTATCAAACTTTCTAAGCATTTCTTCGCATTCTGAGCAGGGTTAAACATTCGTAAAACAACATTTAGAAACGCATTCTTCTAAAAATAAGTAAAGTAAATATCCACTGGGACTACAAATTTCACCTATCGGTTTATCCAGCTAGTATAAAAAAATCGGAATAAAAAAGTGGTGCGAAACTGATAAGGCTAAACTTAATCACATTATGTTTTTGTCATGATAAACATGCATACAAAATATTATCAACATAAAATTATCTTCACTGGGTGTTCGGATTTCTGTCACTTAGTTAGTATAATATAAAGTTTTAAAATAACATAGGATTTGGGGCAAAAATTGAAAAATAAGTTAATGCTTTCATGTTGGGTTAATTATAGCGCCCTCTAAGTTTACACTTAATATACCATTTACGAGATATTCATTGCCATTTCATACAGTACAATATATTTAACTTTAGATACTCTGTTCTTTCGGGGCCACACTCTGACTTCTTTGAATTTGAAAATGAATTAGAAGGTACACTGGTTTTAAGAAAGTCTTTGGATTATGAAACTCTAAGAACATTTGATGTCAATATTCAAGCTCAGGATCACGGAGACTACCCCAAAAGTGCTGATACTATTCTTACTGTTCATGTGCTGGACGCTGATGATCAAAATCCTAGGTAAAAATTTAAATTATTTTAATTATATTTCTTTGATGTATGTACGATTAACAGAACGAGCCTGCGGTGTCTTTTAAATGGACTTACAGAAAATTATCGGTGATATTGTTATATATTTTTAATTTATATCGTTGTCATTTTACAGTCTTGTATGTTGCACTAGCGAAAGATAAAGCTTTTGCATTTGCCGATATATATATATATATATATATATATATATATATATATATATATATATATATATATATATATATATATTGTTTTCTTTATATTTATTCTTGGGTTTTATAGTCCAGGATAAAAATTAAAAATTATGTGTTGTTTTTTACATATTCTTTATTTGTCAATTAACGTTTCGGTCTTTTTTTTTCAACTTTCGACCTTCTTCAGAATTATTTACTGCTAAAAGAGATAGCTTATGTCAAAAAATATTTTTTCCTTTTTAAACTCATTTGTCATTATATAAATAAAACACGAGAAATACATGAAAAAAACACAGACATACCTTGAAGGAAAATCCTTGGCAGGTTTAAGATATAATGTATTTCATATCTCAATTAAAACAACAATTTTTAGGGGGGCACAAACACGATCTTTAAAAACAATGCAGTAAGCATCGGAATATATATATACAAGTGAATACTGACGGACTGATACTATCTATTATTAAGAATGGCAAGCGGAATTTCTGTTTTTCCTTGCTGTTTTTTGCTACTTCCTTTTTTAGCATTTCTTCTTGGTGTTGTTTTTTTTTGCTTTTTGTGATAGTAGGGGGAAGGAAGAATATGTTTATGGGTTAATTAGTGTTACTTAATTATGTTATGATAAATTTTGCTTAGATTTTTTGTATCGGTTTTTGAATTTATGTTTTTTGAGTTTTTTTGAATTTCAATCATTTCATAAAATTCTCTTTTTTCTATGTGGCTTTCTGTCCGTAAGATTTTTACGTTCTCGAAATCGAAAGTGTGTTGTTTTTCTACACTATGGTTGGTTAGGGCCGTTTTGTTTTTTTATCATATTTATGGCTGTTAAGTCTATTCTTTAAATATTGACTAGTTTGACCTATATAGACACTGTCACAGTCTTTACAAGGTATTTGATAGACTACATGACTTTTTTTGTGTTTTGGAATTTTAGATTTAAGGGTGCTAAAATTTCTTTTCTTTAGAAGGTTATATCCTTTGTGGGCGACTGTAATATTATGTTTACTAAACGTTTTTTTTAATTGTTCTGATAAGCCTGAGATATATGGTAGGGAAAGAAAGTTTTTGTTTTTTGAGTTGTTGTTTTGTTGGTTTTTGTTGTAAAAAATATGTATTCTTTTTTAAAAATATTGTTTATTAGTTTTTCAGGGTAATTGTTTAATTTAAGTGCTTGTTTTGCTTTTTTTATGGCATTTTCCCGATATTCGGTGCTGGACAGTTTAATTGCTCGATCTGCAAGACCAATGATTACTGATTTTTTTTGGGAGAACGGGTGCTGAGAGTTAAAGTTTACATATCTGGAAGACCATGTTTCTTTTGTATACCATTCTGTTTTTATATAGTTGTTTTCATGATGTAAGGTTAAATCTAAAAAGTTGATTTTGTTTTGCTTTTGTAATTCTATTGTGAATTGGAGTTTGTTATGATAACTATTGAAATGGTCTAGTATGTTTTGCGTTTTGTTGTTAGGTACTGCTGCGATACAGTCATCAACATATCTAAAGAAAAAGGGGATTTGGTATTTTAATTTATTTAGAATGTTTTCCTCAAGGTCCTCCATTACGAGTTGGGCTATTACGCTGGATATTGAGGCACCCATTGCACAACCTTCAATTTGTTTATAAAATTTGTCTTCATACAGAAAATAGGTGGAATTTAATGTTAATTCAACGGCCTGAAGAAATTCATTCAACGGAATATCAGTGAATTTCTTAATTTCATCCCACTTTTTTATGATTATTTCTTTCGCTAACGCAGTAGGTATGTTTGTGTATAAAGATATGACGTCTAATGATATTAGGGTATAGTCATTTGGTAAAATTATATTTTTTATTTTATCTTTAAAATCTACGGAATCTTTTATGTAGTAATTATTTTGATTTATATATTTTGCAGGATGTTTTTTAGGAATTTTGAGAGTTTTTCAAAAGGTGACTGGATACACGATACTATCGGTCTAAGAGGCATTCCCTGTTTGTGAAGTTTTGGTAACCCGTAAATTCTAGGTGGCTGCGCGTTTTGAATTTTAAGTTGTTTGGCGGTATCTGGTGAAATGTACATTTGGTTTTCCCATCGAGTGATGAGATTGTTATTGTTCTTTTGATATATATTGGTGGGGTCATTTTTTAATTCTTTATATGTGGTATTATCTTGTAAGAGGTCGTTCATTTTGTTATCATAATCTTGGTCAAGCATTATTACCGTTTTGTTTGACTTATCAGGTTTTAGAACTTTCAGGTTTTTATTGTGTTGAAGAAATGATTTTGTTTTTTTAGCTTTATTTAGAAAGATTTTTTGTTGTTTTTTATTAGTGTTTGTTCTATTGAAATTATTTTTATAATTTGTTATTATATTACAGCATTTTGAGCGTAGGTCGTCTTTAGTGTCAGTATTGAGGTTTATTAGTGCTGTTTCAATGTTGGTAATTATATCTGGAATAGGGATTTCATCCAGGGATTCAAGGGGTATTGCAAAGTTAGGCCCTAGGCTTAGAATTTCATTTGCATAGTTAGGCAAGTTAATATTTGTAAGGTTCTCAATCCAGTTTGGGTTATTATTCGGGACAGTCACACTTTTATTACTCAAACGGTCAATCTTACTAATATTTTTATGTTTTATTCTTTGATTCTTTTATTCTTTAGTAAGATTGACCGTTTGAGTAATAAAAGTGTGACTGTCCCGAATAATAACCCAAACTGGATTGAGAACCTTACAAATATTAACTTGCCTAACTATGTAAATGAAATTCTAAGCCTAGGGCCTAACTTTGCAGTACCCCTTGAATCCCCGGATGAAATCCCTATTCCAGATATAATTACCAACATTGAAACAGCACTAATAAACCTCAATACTGACACTAAAGACGGCCTACGTTCAAAATGCTGTAATATAATAACAAATTATAAAAATAATTTCAATAGAACAAACACTAATAAAAAACAACAAAAAATCTTTCTAAATAAAGCTAAAAAAACAAAATCATTTCTTCAACACAATAAAAACCTGAAAGTTCTAAAACCTGATAAGTCAAACAAAACGGTAATAATGCTTGACCAAGAATATGATAACAAAATGAACGACCTCTTACAAGATAATACCACATATAAAGAATTAAAAAATGACCCCACCAATATATATCAAAAGAACAATAACAATCTCATCACTCGATGGGAAAACCAAATGTACATTTCACCAGATACCGCCAAACAACTTAAAATTCAAAACGCGCAGCCACCTAGAATTTACGGGTTACCAAAACTTCACAAACAGGGAATCCCTCTTAGACCGATAGTATCGTGTATCCAGTCACCTTTTGAAAAACTCTCAAAATTCCTAAAAAACATCCTGCAAAATATTATAAATCAAAATAATTACTACATAAAAGATTCCGTAGATTTTAAAGATTAAATAAAAAATATAATTTTACCAAATGACTATACCCTAGTATCATTAGACGTCATATCTTTATACACAAACATACCTACTGCTTTAGCGAAAGAAATAATCATAAAAAAGTGGGATGAAATTAAGAAATTCACTGATATTCCGTTGAATGAATTTCTTCAGGCCGTTGAATTAACATTAAATTCCACCTATTTTCTGTATGAAGACAAATTTTATAAACAAATTGAAGGTTGTGCAATGGGTGCCTCAATATCCAGCGTAATAGCCCAACTCGTAATGGAGGACCTTGAGGAAAACATTCTAAATAAATTAAAATACCAAATCCCCTTTTTCTTTAGATATGTTGATGACTGTATCGCAGCAGTACCTAACAACAAAACTCAAAACATACTAGACCATTTCAATAGTTATCATAACAAACTCCAATTCACAATAGAACTACAAAAGCAAAACAAAATCAACTTTTTAGATTTAACCTTACATCATGAAAACAACTATATAAAAACAGAATGGTATACAAAAGAAACATGGTCTTCCAGATATGTAAACTTTAACTCTCAGCACCCGTTCTCCCAAAAAAAATCAGTAATCATTGGTCTTGCAGATCGAGCAATTAAACTGTTCAGCACCGAATATCGGGAAAATGCCATAAAAAAAGCAAAACAAGCACTTAAATTAAACAATTACCCTGAAAAACTAATAAACAATATTTTTAAAAAAAGAATACATATTTTTTACAACAAAAACCAACAAAACAACAACTCAAAAAACAAAAACTTTCTTTCCCTACCATATATCTCAGGCTTATCAGAACAATTAAAAAAAACGTTTAGTAAACATAATATTACAGTCGCCCACAAAGGATATAACCTTCTAAAGAAAAGAAATTTTAGCACCCTTAAATCTAAAATTCCAAAACACAAAAAAAGTCATGTAGTCTATCAAATACCTTGTAAAGACTGTGACAGTGTCTATATAGGTCAAACTAGTCAATATTTAAAGAATAGACTTAACAGCCATAAATATGATAAAAAAACAAAACGGCCCTAACCAACCATAGTGTAGAAAAACAACACACTTTCGATTTCGAGAACGTAAAAATCTTACGGACAGAAAGCCACATAGAAAAAAGAGAATTTTATGAAATGATTGAAATTCAAAAAAACTCAAAAAACATAAATTCAAAAACCGATACAAAAAATCTAAGCAAAATTTATCATAACATAATTAAGTAACACTAATTAACCCATAAACATATTCTTCCTTCCCCCTACTATCACAAAAAGCAAAAAAAAACAACACCAAGAAGAAATGCTAAAAAAGGAAGTAGCAAAAAACAGCAAGGAAAAACAGAAATTCCGCTTGCCATTCTTAATAATAGATAGTATCAGTCCGTCAGTATTCACTTGTATATATATATATTCCGATGCTTACTGCATTGTTTTTAAAGATCGTGTTTGTGCCCCACTAAAAATTGTTGTTTTAATTGAGATATGAAATACATTATATCTTAAACCTGCCAAGGATTTTCCTTCAAGGTATGTCTGTGTTTTTTTCATGTATTTCTCGTGTTTTATTTATATAAGTAATGACAAATGAGGTTAAAAAGGAAAAAATATTTTTTGACATAAGCTATCTCTTTTAGCAGTAAATAATTCTGAAGAAGGTCGAAAGTTGAAAAAAAAAGACCGAAACGTTAATTGACAAATAAAGAATATGTAAAAAACAACACATAATTTTTAATTTTTATCCTGGACTATAAAACCCAAGAACAAATATAAATAAAACAGAATACATTAGAAAAGTCCAAGAAAAACAAACCAACCTTAACATATATATATATATATATATATATATATATATATATATATATATATATATATATATATATATATATATATATATATATATATATACCTACATATGGTTTGATTTGTTTCTTGGATCCTTTTTATATATTTTTTTATTTGAGGGTTATTGGGTTTTTTGGATCCCGGGGAAAAATTATACAGTTTTGTGGGTTGTTATTCACATTTATTCACATTTAACGTTTCGGTCCTTTTTTGACCTTCATCAGAAATTTCTTAAAAGCTAAAAACCGCCTTATTAGTAAATCAGTTATATATTAAAAATTAAAGGTAAGAAGGTAAGATATTTTTAATTTTTAATTGTAACTGATTTACTAATAAGGCGGTTTTTAGCTTTTAAGAAATTTCTGATGAAGGTCAAAAAAGGACCGAAACGTTAAATGTGAATAACAACCCACAAAACTGTATAATTTTTCCCCGGGATCCAAAAAACCCAATAACCCTCAAATAAAAAAAAAATATATATACATATATATATATATATATATATATATATATATATATATATATATATATATATATGTATATATATATATATATATATATATATATATATATATATATATATATATATATATATATATATATATATATACAGGGTGTTTCCTAACCTCTCTGACAAAAGAAAGGAGGAGAATCCTCACATAATTTTAAGACGAAAATGTGTTATAAAATTTTTTAGAATGTCGCTTTGTTTTCGAAATACAGGGTGTTAAAAAAATTAAATTTTATGCGCTTTTTTGGCAAGCAATAGTCCAGTGATATCCAGGGTACGCGGGTGTTTACTGGCTCATGGAGGACATTTTCAGCAGTTTATTTGACTTTTGTTCATGTGAGTTCATTATGTAAGATTTTTAAATAATTTTATTTAAATGATTTTTATTGATACTGTATCAACTACTAGGTACTTCGTGTAACATAGCAAATAAATTACATTTTACTCTAAAACCCTAAAGGTACCCACACACATTCCGGAAATCCTCAGAGGAAAAACTGCACAGGCCTGGCCTTAAGGATTTCACAATTTGGCCTGAATACACCCATCTCCACACACGCTCAGGAAATCCTTCAGTTCAGTTCAGTTTCTCGGAGTAGTAGCAAACACAACATGGTGTCATCAGACGATTCTCTTGCTATTCTCGGGTTTTTATTAGCAATAAAGTGTCGCAAAAGTGGCATAAAAAAGCGTGTTAATAGAAACATATGGTGTAAAGAATGGCTGCAAAAAAGGGGATATTTTTCCCATATAAATCTCCTTTCAGAATTGAAGGTAGTGCCAAAAGATTGGCACAACTATCTGAGGATGGATGAAGACACTTATTTGAATCTACTAGCTATGGTAACACCACTCATTAAAAAAAAGGATACCATTATGCGACCAGCCATTTCGCCTCACGAGAGGCTCACAGCAACGTTAAGGTTTTTAGCAACCGGTAGAAGTTACGAAGATCTGAAATTTTCAACTATAATATCACCCCAGGCCCTTGGTTACATCATTCCTGAAACATGCAAAGCTATTTTCAATGTCCTGCGTAAAGATTATCTAAAGGTAAGTAACAATTATAAATAATTTTAATAGCAATATTAAATTTATTACTATTATTGGTAATATTCAAAAATCAGAAAAAAAATATAGTAAACTAGAGTAATTCAGTTATCCTTGAAAATTTGTCACAAGGGAAGCTGCTGATCCTGCCGGTTGCACCGAATCATCATAGTCACATGACTGTAGAGAATTTTCCTGGTGGTATTGTAGTTGCGGCTGTTGGTATACTGGTCGTTGCAATCCAGGTGGACTCAGGATACTAGAATGAGAAGTGCAAGCATATCCATGAGAAAATGTTGTGCTTGGAGTTGGAGATTGATATTGGGGAAATGTCTGTTGACTTTGCGAAAGCGCTGGCTGACTAACCAGTCTATGAAATAAAGTTAACTTGCCCATTTCAGCCTCAAACAAAGTTTCGTTTATAATTTTTTCTGCTATTAGCATTTGGTCTTTTGGGAGACTGCGCAACTTCATAGCGATCATTTTTCCAACAACATCGAAGCGATCTTCTGGCTTTTTGAAATGCGTTTTAACAGTTTGAAGGACATCTTTAGTCAGAGAATCTTGCTCGGTTTCCAGAACACGTTTTTTATTAGTTTTATTTCGGCGTGGTGTTGGTTCATTAGAACTGCTGGCAACACTTGGCTCGGAAAAATTTTCCTCCTGTCCCCCAGTCTCAAAAGCAGCAATAGATTCACTGTTGATACTTTCTTGCGATGTGTCATCTTGAGTTTGCCCCTAAAAAAAAACAAATTTTCATTCATCTAACTGCCATAAAAATTGATTTTTAATATTTGTTTTAAAGTTAAAAAATACATTTAAATTTAATATAAACTGCTGGCCAACCCAAACGCATATTTAAATTCGTAGTGGAAATTTAGCGCTAGATATATATATATATATATATATATATATATATATATATATATATATATATATATATATCTTAAACCAATAGAATTAGTTAATCGTGGCTTCTGGGATGCTGAACTTTAGACTATATGCGCATCATCACACGATCGCGAAATATTGTTGCAAGAAACTAATTTCATTAAGACCTTAAGAAAATTCCGCAAAAATTCCCACCCTGTATGTAGTCTAAAATTTGGCAAAATTAATCCTGAAAGCGGCAAACTGTTTCTGTTTTAAAAATATCCAGCGCTAAATTTTCACTACAACTTTAAAATATGTGTTGCGGTTGGCCAGCAGTTATGTAAAATTACTACTCTTGGGAATTCTTTTAGTGCTATTTCTTAATTTACTTCATTTTTTAATATAATTTTTTGTTGCAGCTTCCCCAAACGGACCAAGAATGGAAAAATATTGCGAGCGATTTTGAAGCAAAATGGAATTTTCCACATTGCTTGGGCGCCATGGATGGGAAACATATTTCCATTTTTGCTCCAGATGGAAGTGGGTCAGAATATTACAATTATAAAGGAAGACACAGCATGGTTCTGATGGCCATTGTCGACGCAAATTATAAATTTCTCATGTGTGATTTTGGAACAAATGGTAGGGTTTCTGATGGTGGTGTGCTACAAAACACAAAATTTTTTGAAAGACTGGAAAATACCCGCTTAAATATCCCGAAGCCAAGCAGAATTAGAAACTCCTCTCGCATTTTGCCCTACGTTTTTGTGGTTGATGATGCCTTTCCTTTGAGAGAAGACATGATGAAACCTTTTAGACAAGCAGACCTAATTTCTCAAGATCGAAAAATATACAATTACCGCGTGTCACGTGCAAGGCGCATTGTGGAAAATGGGTTTGGTATTTTGACTTCACGATTTAGAATATTTCACACTGTAATCAATTTACAACCAGAAAACATCGAACCGATCGTTATGGCCTGTTGCGCCTTGCATAACTTTTTAATAAAATCAGTGCAAAGCATTTATTCACCTCCGGAATGTTTTGATAAAGAAAATACAGACGATGGAACTACTACTTTAGGATACACTACAGATAATAGTCAGATGCTTCCGTTGCAACGAAATAATCCCGGAAATGCACCTCACTTGCCAAAAAAAGTGAGAGAAGATTTCATGAATTATTTTGCAAATGAAGGCCAAGTTCCTTGGCAACTTAACTTTATCTAACCTTAATTATGTATATATGTATTTGCTTATTTCTAACGACATGTATACTTTGTTAAAATAAAGAATCAGTATTTTCCAGTCAATTAAATCTTTAGCGCTTAAATCTTAATCATTTTATTTACCTGCGTATCACTTGTATCATCATCAGAGCTGTCCACATTGCTGTAAGATATTCTTGGCGTGTCTGGATCATCCAGGAATCTACCAAAAAGAAGCAAATAAATAACAAGCATTATTTTTAAATTGAACCAATTAAAGAAACAATCGCATCTCCGCCTGTGGCTGACTTTTTAATAAAAATTAAACACCGCCCCACGATTGATATCCACTTATTCTAAACCGGCAATTTATTAATAATTATGGTATACAATTATTGCTCACAATAAAACAAACCTCTAAAAAGGCTCTTTTGAGTAGGCCTCTGGATCATTCATACACCCAATTGTTGTTTTTTTTATTAAACAGTCGTAGTTTAGATAGAAAATAATTACAGGCTTACCTTAACAAGTTAAAGTACCACAACTTCGGTTGATACACACTATCTCCTGCGGCTCCTGATTTAACTGACGCTTTTATTTTTTTGATCTCTTTTCTGTAGGCACTCCGTAAGTTATTAATTTTTTTTATAACCATATCTTTAGAGGCGCTTGGTTCAAATCCTTCAGCTTTTCAATTAAACGTCGATACGCAGCATCCTTTTTTATCCTGTCGTGATAATCCTTACTTTTAACCTGCCAAATGCACGTTTCAGACTCGTAAATAGCAATAAATTCCTCTAGAAATTCGCGAGACATGTTGGCACAATGCTACAATTTTAATACGTCAAAGCGCGAGAAGCGCATCGGCCGGCGTCAACGGTTGAAATCGCCACACACGCTCGGGTCGGCCTGTGCAGTCCCGGCCTGCGTAGGAATATCAAATAGTTTTTCAATTCTAAATCCGGCGGCCTGTACAGTCCAATAAAACTGCGGCGTTCTCACACACACGCTCCGGTAATCCTTAAGGCCAGGCCTGTGCAGTTTTTCCTCTGAGGATTTCCGGAATGTGTGTGGGTACCTTAAGAGATAGGAGAAAAACGCAAGAGACGTAATTTGCTTAAAATTATTTTTAACATTTGGTAATATCAAAATATTCAATGCTAAACAGGCCCGTATTATTTATTTTTGCGAAAGTATGGTACTCGTTACCCGGATCTCCGCCACTGAACTATTTGAAAAGTTTAAAATGGACACAAAGTAAAGTATTTAAACCCCTTATTATGTGTACTAAATATCACTGGAATATCGCTTGCCACTAATTAATAATTTAAAAAAAACGCATAAAATTTTATTTTTTTAACACCCTGTATTTCGAAAACAAAGCGACATTCTAAAAAAATTTATAACACATTTTCGTCTTAAAATTATGTGAGGATTCTCCTCCTTTCGGATTCTCCTCCTTTCTTTTGTCAGAGAGGTTAGGAAACACCCTGTATATATATATATATATATATATATATATATATATATATATATATATATATATATATATATATTACATATATATATATATATATATATATATATATATATATATATATATATATATATATGCTACTGTAAGGCCTCTGATGAGTCGATGTGGTGTCTTTTAACAACTTAGACACCGAGGAAGACGAAACAGTAGTTCTCCAGATAATTCCAAACATACTTAACTATGTTCATAAATGAGAATGTCTCAGGTAGTGTGGAGAGGTCGCGAGACTCCCACATCCAAGCTACCATGGGAGATCCGATAAGGATCCCTATGACATTTCTCAGAGAGCAATCTCAAGAACCTCTACCTTTCAAAACTTTCAGGTTGTCTTTTATAGGCAAGAACTGTGGAATTATATGGGAGCAGAAATGCTCATGCTACTGTAAGGCCTCTGATGAGTCGATGTGGTGTCTTTTAACAACTTAGACACCGAGGAAGACGAAACAGTAGTTCTCCAGATAATTCCAAACATACTTAACTATGTTCATAAATGAGAATGTCTCAGGTAGTGTGGAGAGGTCGCGAGACTCCCACATCCAAGCTACCATGGGAGATCCGATAAGGATCCCTATGACATTTCTCAGAGAGCAATCTCAAGAACTTCTACCTTTCAAAACTTTCAGGTTGTCTTTTATAGGCAAGAACTGTGGAATTATATGGGAGCAGAAATGCTCATGCTACTGTAAGGCCTCTGATGAGTCGATGTGGTGTCTTTTAACAACTTAGACACCGAGGAAGACGAAACAGTAGTTCTCCAGATAATTCCAAACATACTTAACTATATATATATATATATATATATATATATATATATATATATATATATATATATATATATATATATATATATATATTTATATATATATATAATAAATGTAAATGCGAAGATTTACTTCTTCGCTAGTGCAGCGAAAAGGCCGTGAATGAAAAATAAAAATAATGAGGACTATCTTTGATTGGGGAGATAGCAGGAGGTCACCCAGACCAGAATCAAAGATAGTCCTCATTATTTTTATTTTTCATTCACGGCCTTTTCGCTGCACTAGCGAAGAAGTAAATCTTCGCATTTACATTTATTATCTTACCTATAGGCCAAGAAATCTTTCATTTTCTACTATATATATATATATATATATATATATATATATATATATATATATATATATATATATATATATATATATATATTTATATATACAGTGACCGGCAAAAAGTTCGCAACATATGGGAAAAATTTTTATTAGGAGAGTATCGGAAAAACTTTCCCAGGGGATCGGTTCTGCATGTCCGATAACCTAAAAATCGATTTTGACATACGTCACGTGACCACTGGTATAGCGTCAAATTAAAAAAAAAATTGTTAATTTACAAAAAGTGAGGTTAGTTGACGAGATATCAAAAAAAGTTATTTGAAAAAATTGCTTAGAATTAAATTCTAGGTCCTTGTCCTTAAGATTTTATTTAAAAAAATTGGAAAACTCAATGTTTTTTAAATATTTTTTTAACGATTTACAAATTTCCAGTTTTTGCCGTTTAGATAGCTTGCCTAATGTAAAGCCCATGTATCTGGATGAAAATAAACGAATGTAGTAGTTTTTTCTACAATTGACAGGACAAAATTAAAAAAATAGGGTTTCGCCGGACGCTAGCTGTTGCAATGATTTGTATCTAGCAGCAGTGTCAAAATTTTAGAGACATTTCAATGAGATTACATTGAGAAAACCTTAATCGTCTTAAATATATCTGAAGTTCGACTTTTTGTAAAGTTAAGGGGATTAAAATAGATAATAAACAAAAAATTACCTGTTTATTTAATCGAAATTTTATTAACGAAAACCAATGTAAGAAAAACTTAAAAGTAGTCAAATTCTGTACTAACAACACAAAAAATCATTGTTTTTCCTTGGGTGCACAAAATTTAAAACTCAGTATGACCACCATTTCTCTCCATACATACTGTTGTTCTCGAGCGCAACTCTCGATTAACATTTCGGAGCATTTTACGATTTATTTGCAATACACAATTTATAATGACATCCTCTAAATTTTGTATATTCCTAAAGGGTCGATGTTTGTACACAGGGTTCTTTAGGTATCCCCACATAAAAAAATCTAACGGAGTCAGATCTACAATTCTACAATTGACAGGACAAAATCGAAAAAATAGGTGTTCGCCGGACGCTCGCTGTTGCAATGGTTTGAATCTAATGAAATGACTGTATCAAGATTTTATTAAGATTTTTCGCACATAAATTTAACAACCAGGTCTATTTAGTTGTACTTAAAACTACCAAAGCAGGCTCTGAAATTAAAACAACCAAATAATCTAGTAGGTTAAAAACAACAGAAAATGTCAAACAAATTATAATTTGTTTGATTTCAACCTATGTCATTGGTTTATGTCTCGCATCTTACTAAGTTTGATATTTTACATAAGTTTATTAATATTTTATTCCTTAAAATGGCACCCACACTACTTCTTCAGGAAAAGATAGAAATTATTTTAATTTCTGGAGATAATTACAAAAGCCATAGAGAAACAGCAGCAATTTTTAATGAGAGGCACCCCGATAAATCCCTCCATTATTCCGCAGTATCTCGTCTAGTCAATAAATTTAAAGAAACGGGATCGGTAGAAAATCAGTATAAAGTTTCCCATGAAAAACCGGTAACAGGTGACGAAGGTTCTCTGGATGTGTGTTTGTCGATCACAGAAACACCCCAATTAGCAGTTAGTCAAATATCGGAGATCACTAACATTCACGAAAGATCTGTGCGGAGGATATTAAAAAGAAACAAATTTCATCCGTACAAACCTAAATTTGTACAAGTATTAAAAGATAGGGATTATGACGCCCGCTTCGATTTTTGTGCCTGGTTCCAGGGTATGATTGAGGAAGATTTTAATTTCCCAAAGAACGTTCTTTTCTCGGATGAAGCTACATTTACCTCTAACGGAACCGTCAGTTCACAAAACTGTAGATGGTGGGCCACCGAAAACCCAGACTTTGTAATTCAGAGTAAAGACCAATATAGTTTTAAGGTTAATGTGTGGTGCGGAATTTTCAACCTCAGAATAGTGGGACCTTTTTTCTTTAGAGACAATTTAAATTCAGAACGATATTTAGAATTTCTACAAACTGAGATATCTGACTTTTTAGACAATTTGTCATTAGCCGAAAGAAGAAATTTATACTTTCAACAAGACGGAGCTAGCATTCATTCCACAAATGAGGTGAAGAGATGGCTGGATCAAGAATTTGGAAACCAGTGGATAGGACGGTTTTCTGAAAATCCGTGGCCTGCGAGATCACCAGATCTGACTCCGTTAGATTTTTTTATGTGGGGATACCTAAAGAACCCTGTGTACAAACATCGACCCTTTAGGAATATACAAAATTTAGAGGATGTCATTATAAATTGTGTATTGCAAATAAATCGTAAAATGCTCCGAAATGTTAATCGAGAGTTGCGCTCGAGAACAACAGTATGTATGGAGAGAAATGGTGGTCATACTGAGTTTTAAATTTTGTGCACCCAAGGAAAAACAATGATTTTTTGTGTTGTTAGTACAGAATTTGACTACTTTTAAGTTTTTCTTACATTGGTTTTCGTTTATAAAATTTCGATTAAATAAACAGGTAATTTTTTGTTTATTATCTATTTTAATCCCCTTAACTTTACAAAAAGTCGAACTTCAGATATATTTAAGACGATTAAGGTTTTCTCAATGTAATCTCATTGAAATGTCTCTAAAATTTTGACACTGCTGCTAGATACAAATCATTGCAACAGCTAGCGTCCGGCGAAACCCTATTTTTTTAATTTTGTCCTGTCAATTGTAGAAAAAACTACTACATTCGTTTATTTTCATCCAGATACATGGGCTTTACATTAGGCAAGCTATCTAAACGGCAAAAACTGGAAATTTGTAAATCGTTAAAAAAATATTTAAAAAAAATTGAGTTTTCCAATTTTTTTAAATAAAATTTTAAAATTTTGCACAAGGACCTAGAATTTAATTCTAAGCAATTTTTTCAAATAACTTTTTTTGATATCTCGTCAACTAACCTCACTTTTTGTAAATTAACAATTTTTTTTTAATTTGACGCTATACCAGTGGTCACGTGACGTATGTCAAAATTGATTTTTGGGTTATCGGACATGCAGAACCGATCCCCCGGAAAAGTTTTTCCAATACTCTCCTAATAAAAATTTTTCCCATATGTTGCGAACTTTTTGCCGGTCACTGTATATATATATATATATATATATATATATATATATATATATATATATATATATATATATATATATATATATATATATATATATATATATATATATATATATATATATTGATGCCTGTTAAGTTGTTACCTCCGGTGCATGGGTTGGGCGACCTGAGCTCTACCATAGCCAGTTGACTTTTTAACAAAAAAATGAACTATATATGCTGAGGGGGGCTCCCTTAACAGGTCTATCAAGAGAGGGGAAAAGATTTGTAATTTTGAAAATTTTCATATATGTCCGGATAAACTTAGGTTGCTGTTACCTCCGTGATATATATAGCTTTGTGACACTGCTTGAGCTTTGTTACCTCTAGCAGTGTTGCCTGGTTTACAGAGGTAGCAAAGTGCAGCGCATATAAGAAAGCGCATATATGGAAGTGGGATATTCGTTCGCTTAGTTTATTCCGTTTAGAATCGTTTGCCCGTACGCGAATTAATGAATATCTACGCAAACTTCTGTACCCAAAAATTTAAAATTTGAGGGATGTTTTACTTTTATAACGCAATAACTGGTCAATATCTAATTTCTAAGGGTCTGTTAGATGGGGAGGGGCGTAAAATAATCAATACATTTTATTCTCAATAAGGTACTAAATTTATTTGTAATTTTAAAAAATGTATGCAATTTGGATATTTTAACAATTCCGAAAAAGGTCAAACGAAGGTCTTTACTCTGATGTTTTTACCTTAATAGACATTATTGTTACTTTGCTTACGAATACGACTTAAAAAAGTTTTATTTTTTGTACTTATAATAAAAATAATTGTGATAAAACAATATTAAAAATATGCCCCAACTGCTGATAATTATTATTTTTAAAGGTATTATTGTTTTACCAAAAATTAGAGTAATTTTGAAAGTTAAGTTATTAAGAGTTTACGAGAAAAGTGTGAAAGGGCGGTTCTTTTAAACTTCTGGGAAGGAAGAACGCTTAAGGGGAAAAACCTAAGGACTTTTTGGTATAATACTAAGAAGCCATTTCATGATATAAAATTTATTCCCGGAATTTTTTCTATCACAAAATACTTCGTATCTGGGTCATATTGATCATTTAAGAGTAATATCTTTTTCGAAATTATTGATAAATTTGCTGCGAATAAAGTCTGAAAAGTATTAGTTCTGTTTTCACAGAAATCACAAACCTGTCACATGGCATGTCTGTAAACTCAGATTTTCCAACCTCAAATATGTGAAAAAATTACGGCATTCCTTTCGTAAAATAAAGTTTTATCTGCCCCTGGTGATCACTGTTTTAAACTTATTTTAAACTTCAATTTGTGTATTGAAATTTAAATATAATAAAGAGGAAAAACTCTAACGGCGAGATTCACTATAGCGGACCGGTTTAAGTTGACAGTCAGGGTTTAAATTGTCAATTTGGGAATAAGACAAGTTTTGCATTATTAATTTATTTCTGTTATTTTTCTACTAGTTTAAAAAGAAAAGGGAAATTTTAATATTATAAACATCATTTAGAAATTAAGAAATCACGGAGATTATACAATAACAGCGGGTTGCAGAAAGAAAATATACTAATTGATGGCACTAACAACGGTTTAAATTTACTGTTACACGGCGCGCTTCGATTCGGCCCTGTTCGGATTAAAATTGTGTCGCATCGGGAAAAGTCAAATTTTGAAGTCACAGAAACAGATGATACATGACACATGATACAGATTGTATTATTTTGTATTTCTTGTAAATCGAAATTGTTTGGTATGGTAACATGGAAAAATTAAAGTGAATAGGCAAAGCGAATAGAAAAATTACGCAAATATAGAAGAAAATATACTTCTTAACATATATTTCTAAGGTAAGTAGTTTTGCATGTGACTACAGATTCAAAAATTTGATAACATTAAATTTTTTGTAAGGCACTATCATTTCTATCATACTTATGCAAATATTTTATATATACCATACACCTCATTGTTTCACTATTTAGAATAAAATATCTATGAACAAGTTATTTTCCTGGTTTGTAGAGCATAGTTGTTTTATTAAGATTAATATCACTTTTTTTTAATATCAGCTCCGTTTTCCTTTGTTACAGGTTTCAGATAATTTACAAAAAAATCCTGGAAGATGTAATCTGAAGATTGGCTCAAAACAATATACCTTTTTTTGATGTAGATGCTAAAATATCTTGAAGTAGAAATTCGTTACTTTTACATAAATAAAATGTGTTCTGGGTTTTTCCAAAATATAAATGTACAATAATTACGTTATACATTTATTCATTTTTAATTCTTAAAAAATGTAACGCTTTGTTAAACTGACTAGCTCTTGTTTTAACGAGGAGTTACAACTTGTTTTAGTGAATTTCGGTATTAAATTTTTTACTTCTCACATACAAATATGTATACGAGTATACTGCAGTAACAATACTTTATTCTCAATATATTATTCCTCAAAATAATGTAGAATGCGTAACATGTGTTGCCTAAGAAATCTAGGCAAGACATATTAAGAATGACCGTCGCCTAATAGCACAACGTTGCCGCTTTTCGGAGGTTACAACATGCTAGGTTTACCAACAATAATCTACATATATACCAGAGATATGAGCGTACTACGCCTATCTCTTCGTCGCACGACACTAGCGCCCGTGATCTACGCTTGAACTAACGACGTTACGAAACAGAGACTCGGTCTCTATTTCGGAGGTATCAACATAGCGTCCATCAATATATGTATATATATATATATATATATATATATATATATATATATATATATATATATATATGTAGAACTTTCTTGTCCGTACAATATTTAAGAGAGAAAGAAGAATATCGGCTTTGCGGACTGTGGAAGTGTGTTCCTCTTTTGCATGAAAGTACGGGGAGTCCAAGAAAATGGACAACCCCGGGCCGGGTAGACCATGACAGCTGTTTCGTCCTTGTTAGGACTCATTCAGACAGCCATAACCCAGTCGCACCGTGGCAAACGATGTTACTGTATCTTACATCCTTTCTGCAAAAGACAAGCAGGAAATAACATACCATAACGCCACCTAGCGGGTGCTGGCTCTAATGCAAAAGCAGAACACACCGATTCGGTGTGTTATATATATATATATATATATATATATATATATATATATATATATATATATATATATATATATATATATATATATATGCGTATATATATATATATATATATATATATATATATATATATATATATATATATATATATATATATATATATATACTATATAGGGTGTTTCAAAAAACATGTGCCATCGCTTAAAAGGAGATTCTTTGAAAGAAATTAAGGCAAAAAGTTCTTATGAACATGGGTCCGCAGATGCTTTGCTTCAAAGATACAGGACGTTCAATTTTTAAATGGTCTTCACATATGTGTTAAAATCGATGGTTGGGAAAACTAAACCAGTAAGACGGTTAATAAAATTACATTTATCTCCTAAACGAAAGGAAAATTGCAAAAATATGAAGAGACAAGTTTTGTTAAGAATTTAACATACTATTTGGCCGATATACGAAAATGTGAAGAAATCAGTGGCGTACATGTTTTTACTGGAAAAATATTGTTCCGTCTTCTCATATGTACGCCCCTGGAGGACCTGTCAAAGTCTTTTCATGGTCAGAATTATGCTTAATTTAAGTACTTTGCACAACGTAAATTTCATCAAAATTGATGAAGCCATTTTGAAAATATTTTGGAAAAACTGAAAAAAATAAAAAATTTAACACCCTGTGTCTTTGAAACGAAGCATCTGTGGACCCATGTTTATATGAACTTTTTGCCTTAGTCTCTTGCACGGAATCTCCCTTTAAGCAATGGCACATGTTTTTGAAACACCCTGTATATATATATATAGGGTGTTTCAATATTGTACCGACAAATTTCAACAGGTGATTCATTGACCAAAAATAATGAAAAAAGTTCCAGACAATATAGGTCCGAAAACGTTTCCTTTCCAGACACAGTTTCAAGCAGTCGCAGTAGAACTTACCGTGAGGTAAAATTATTAAAGCAATGAAAGAAGTCTACTTGTCAGGGGTACATATAAATAAATACGTAAAATTGAGAATAATTTCTCTAAACCACCTGAAAATTCCTTATACTATAAGGGTTTGAACAAATCATGGTAAAACAGCTATTCTATGGGCTATATGCCCCTCCGAGCGCTGGATTAGATACCAAAATTTGCCGTATTTTGACTAACACTGTTAGACAACAAAATACTTGGTTTGACTCAGCAGTGGCGCAACTAGACAGTGTCTTTTGGGGGGGCTTAAGCCCTAATCCTTAAGAGAAAGTTAATTTGAATCTTTTATTTTTATGGATCAACAATCGGTCTAGGGGGGGCTAATATCGAGTTTGGGGGGGCTAAGCCCCCCCTAGTTGCTCCTATGTTTAACTGCAAGAAACTACCAGGAAGAAGGAAGCTTTTTCTTTAGTTAGGATGTCGATACCTGCATACCGGTTTCGAACTCTCAGTTCTCATCAGTACATGATAAACGAACATACCTACCTTCCGAAACAGCATATCCTTAAAGCTAACTCTGTCGAACTGCATAAGCAGTATAACCATTGCCATCCATTAGCAGTTTCAAGCAGTTTCAGGTGGTTTAGAGAAATTGTTCTCAATTTTACGTATTTATTTATATGTACCCCTGGCAAGTAGACTTCTTTCATTGCTTTAATAATTTTACCTCACGGTAAATTCTACTGCGAGTGCTTGAAACTGCTAATGGATGGCGCTGCCTGTGTTATACTGCATATTATGCAGTTCGACAGAGTTAGCTTTAAGGATATGCTGTTTCGGAAGGTAGGTATGTTCGTTTATCCTGTACTGATGAGAACTGAGTGTTCGAAACCGGTATGCAGGTAACGACATCCTAACTAAAGAAAAAGCTTCCTTCTTCCTGGTAGTTTCTTGCAGTCAAACCAAGTATTTTGTTGTCTAACAGTGTCAGTCAAAATACGGCAAATTTTGGTATCTAATCCAGCGCTCGGAGGGGCATATAGCCCGGAGAAGAGCTGTTTTCCCATGATTTGTTCAAACCCTTATAGTATAAGGAATTTTCAGGTGGTTTAGAGAAATTATTCTCAATTTTACGTATTTATTTATATGTACCCCTGACACGTAGACTTCTTTCATTGCTTTAATAATTTTACCTCACGGTAAATTCTACTGCGACTGCTTGAAGCTGCTAATGGATGGCGCTGCCTGTGTTATAGTGCTTATGCAGTTCGACAGAGTTAGTTTTAAGGATATGCTTTTTCGGAAGGTAGGTATGTTCGTTTATCCTGTACTGATGAGAACTGAGAGTTCGAAACCGGTATGCAGGTAACGACATCCTAACTAAAGAAAAAGCTTCCTTCTTCCTGGTAGTTTCTTGCAGTCAAACCAAGTATTTTATTGTCTAACAGTGTTAGTCAAAACTCGGCAAATTTTGGTATCTAATCCAGCGCTCGGAGGGGCATATAGCCCGGAGAATAGCTGTTTTACCATGATTTGTTCAAACCCTTATAGTATAAGGAATTTTCAGGTGGTTTAGAGAAATTATTCTCAATTTTACGAATTTATTTATATGTACCCCTGACAAGTAGACTTCTTTCATTGCTTTAATAATTTTACCTCACGGTAAATTCTACTGCGACTGCTTGAAACTGCTAATGGATGGCGCTGCCTGTGTTATACTGCTTATGCTGTTCGACAGAGTTAGCTTTAAGGATATGCTGTTTCGGAAGGTAGGTATGTTCGTTTATCCTGTACTGATAAGAACTGAGAGTTCGAAACCGGTATGCAGGTAACGACATCCTAACTAAAGAAAAAGCTTCCTTCTTCCTGGTAGTTTCTTGCAGTCAAACCAAGTATTTTATTGTCTAACTGTGTTAGTCAAAATTCGGCAAATTTTGATATCTAATCCAGCGCTCGGATGGGCATATAGCCCGGAGAATAGCTGTTTTAACATGATTTGTTCAAACCCTTATAGTATAAGGAATTTTCAGGTGGTTTAGAGAAATTATTCTCAATTTTACGTATTTATTTATATGTACCCCTGACAAGTAGAATTCTTTCATTGCTTTAATAATTTTACCTCACGGTAAATTCTACTGCGACTGCTTGAAACTGCTAATGGATGGCGCTGCCAGGGTTATACTGCTTATGCAGTTCGACAGAGTTAGCTTTAAGGATATGCTGTTTCGGAAGGTAGGTATGTTCGTTTATCCTGTACTGATGAGAACTGAGAGTTCGAAACCGGTATGCAGGTAACGACATCCTAACTAAAGAAAACGCTTCCTTCTTCCTGGTAGTTTCTTGCAGTCAAACCAAGTATTTTGCTGTTTAACAGTGTTAGTCAAAATACGGCAAATTTTGGTATCTATTCCAGCGCTCGGAGGGGCATATAGCCCGGAGAATAGCTGTTTTACCATGATTTGTTGAAACCCTTATAGTATAAGGAATTTTCAGGTGGTTTAGAGAAATTATTCTCAATTTTACGTATTTATTTATATGTACCCCTGACAAGTAGACTCCTTTCATTGCTTTAATAATTTTACCGCATGGTAAATTCTACTGCGACTGCTTGAAACTGCTAATGGATGGCGCTGCCTGTGTTATACTGCTTATGCAGTTCGACAGAGTTAGCTCTAAGGATATGCTGTTTCGGAAGGTAGGTATGTTCGTTTATCCTGTACTGACGAGAACTGAGAGTTCGAAACCGGTATGCAGGTAACGACATCCTAACTAAAGAAAAAGCTTCCTTCTTCCTGGTGGTTTCTTGCAGTCAAACCAAGTATTTTGTTGTCTAACAGTGTTAGTCAAAATACGGCAAATTTTGGTATCTAATCCAGCGCTCGGAGGGGCATATAGCACGGAGAATAGCTGTTTTACCATGATTTGTTCAAACCCTTATAGTATAAGGAATTTTCAGGTGGTTTAGAGAAATTATTCTCAATTTTACGTATTTATTTATATGTACCCCTGACACGTAGACTTCTTTCATTGCTTTAATAATTTTACCTCACGGTAAATTCTACTGCGACTGCTTGAAACTGCTAATGGATGGCGCTGCCTGTGTTATACTGCTTATGCAGTTCGACAGAGTTAGTTTTAAGGATATGCTTTTTTGGAAGGTAGGTATGTTCGTTTATCCTGTACTGATGAGAACTGAGAGTTCGAAACCGGTATGCAGGTAACGACATCCTAACTAAACAAAAAGCTTCCTTCTTCCTGGTAGTTTCTTGCAGTCAAACCAAGTATTTTATTGTCTAACAGTGTTAGTCAAAATTCGGCAAATTTTGGTATCTAATCCAGCGCTCGGAGGGGCATATAGCCCGGAGAATTTTACCATGATTTGTTCAAACCCTTATAGTATAAGGAATTTTCAGGTGGTTTAGAGAAATTATTCTCAATTTTACGTATTTATTTATATGTAAATTCTAATGCGACTGCTTGAAACTGCTAATGGATGGCGCTGCCTGTGTTATACTGCTTATGCAGTTCGACAGAGTTAGCTTTAAGGATATGCTGTTTCGGAAGGTAGGTATGTTCGTTTATCCTGTACTCATGAGAACTGAGAGTTCGAAACCGGTATGCAGGTAACAACATCCTAACTAAAGAAAAAGCTTCCTTCTTCCTGGTAGTTTCTTGCAGTCAAATCAAGTATTTTGTTGTCTAACAGTGTTAGTCAAAATACGGCAAATTTTGGTATCTAATCCTGCCTTCGGAGGGGCATATAGCCCGGAGAATAGCTGTTTTACCATGATTTGTTCAAACCCTTATAGTATAAGGAATTTTCAGGTGGTTTAGAGAAATTATTCTCAATTTTACGTATTTATTTATATGTACCCCTGACAAGTAGACTTCTTTCATTGCTCTAATAATTTTACCTCACGGTAAATTCTACTGCGACTGCTTGAAACTGCTAATGGATGGCGCTGCCTGTGTTATACTGCCTATGCAGTTCAACAGAGTTAGCTCTAAGGATATGCTGTTTCGGAAGGTAGGTATGTTCGTTTATCCTGTACTGATGAGAACTGATAGTTCGAAACCGGTATGCAGGTAACGACATCCTAACTAAAGAAAAAGCTTCCTTCTTCCTGGTAGTTTCTTGCAGTCAAACCAAGTATTTTGTTGTCTAACAGTGTTAGTCAAAATACGGCAAATTTTGGTATCTAACCCAGCGCTCGGAGGGGCATATAGCCCGGAGAATAGCTGTTTTACCTTGATTTGTTCAAACCCTTATAGTATAAGGAATTTTCAGGTGGTTTAGAGAAATTATTCTCAATTTTACGTATTTATTTATATGTACCCCTGGCAAGTAGACTTCTTTCATTGCTTAAATAAAAAATAATTTATTTACCTAATACCTGAATTCTAATTTAGTCATAGCAAAACATATTACCAATAAAAACATATTCACAAAAATTGTTCAAAATTTCTTCCACCACGCTCCATACAGAGATCAAGTCGACGTAGAAAAGACTGCCGTACACGCTCAAATATTTCAGGCATTTGTCTTACCTCCTCACAAACCACCTCTATTCTTTGGAGCAACTCTGCATCATTTTGGATGGAAGTATCATAAACAGTTTCTTTAATATGCCCCCAAAGAAAAAAATCCAATGGGTTGAGGTCCGGCGACCTTGCGGGCCAGCGAATAGGACTATTATTACCAATCCATCTATCTGGAAACGCATGATTGAGAAAATCTGTCGCTACTCTTGATAAATGTGGTGGTGCACCGTGGTGCAATCGCAACAGTGGTATTTTTATGTACTCTCAAATTCTGGAACTCAGGTTGTGCTCGAAAAGTTTATGGCCAACTGAAATTCCCCGTTTGTGACCGGAAAAATGATCCCTTAGGGGCCGGAAAAAAAATATTGAAATCACTCAATGTTCCAACCCCGTCAGGGGTATTTTGTCATGGAACTACCACTGTTGCGATTGCGACGTCCTAAACACAATTTTCCGGACCCTAAGGGGTCATTTCCCGGTCCCAAACGGGGAATTCCAGTTGGCCATAAAAATTTTGAGAACAGTCTGAGTTCCAGAATTTGAGAGTACATAAAAATACCACTGTTGCGATTGCGACGTCCGAAACACGATTTCTCGGCCCCTAAGGGGTCACTTTCCCGGTCCCAAACGGGGAATTTCAGTTGGCCATAAACTTTTTGAGCACAGTCTGAGTTCCAGAATTTGGGAGTACATAAAAATATCACTGTTGCGATTGGGACGTCCGAAACACGATGTTCCGGCCCCTAAGGGGTCATTTTCCCGGTCCCAAACGGGGAATTTCAGTTGGCCATAAACTTTTCGACCACAAATCCGGATTTGGCTTTAGCATGCACCTTCGACCTTCGCCTCATCCCGGAATCTATCTTTCAGGCCATTTTTGACCCCTGGGGCCAATTCCAGATGTGGAGGGCCATTCCTGAGATCGGGATCGGATTCAGCGTCGAAAAATACATGGGAATACATATGTCTGACCCACAAGTCCGAACACTTGTTTTTTTTGTGGGGCTGTGTAATCGGTGGGATTTAAGGTTTAGACTTTTTGAATATGAAACGGATGTAGCTGTGTGCTCGTGAACAACTCTCCATACAGCAACATAATCCGCTACCATGGCTTCTGCGATTTTTCTTGTGCTTGTGCTTGGATCTTCCTCTATCCTTTCCAAAACTTCCTCTTCAAATTCTACTGTACGTGTTGTTCTCTGTTTACCAGCATCATTGTTGGTAACTTTTAAGCTATTAGTCTCAGAAAGGCGTCTTTTTATTGAAGCAAACGTTGTATGGTGCGGTATTTGTCGATTTGGAAATTTTTCCGCATACATGCGCCGTGCTGTTCTTCTGTTTTCACCTGCTGCGCCAAAACAAAAGAGACTTTTTGCAGGTAAAACAACTCGAAAATTATGTGACAGAAACTGCCAAAATACAATAACAATGGCGATGTAAATAAGCATTTGTTTTCAAAGCAATCTTGATTTATTAAACATCCGACTGACCCCACTAAAAATTTGGCCCTACTTTAAATCATATTTTGCCAAATATCAGCCGAATCTAATAAGATACGAAAAAAGTGCAACAGATGAAAAAGTTAAAAGATAAATCAAAAAAGTTGTTTTTATACAAAGGATAGTCAGTGTCGTATCAAAAAAAGTTCGGGGGGTCAAAGTGGTCGTGACCCCAAAAAAATTAACACCCTGTAGGTAATTTTAAATGGCAGTAGGCTAGTTCTGTAGCTACTTTAATATATAACACACGTACAAATTTTGAATAAATAATTCTTAAGCACGCATTGAATAAATAAGAAAAGCCGAAAAAAAAAATAAAAGTTTAACACTCTGTATCTTGGAAACGAAGCGGTTTCGGACCTATATTGTCTGGAACTTTTTTCATTGTTTTTGGCCAAGGAATCACTTGTTTAAGTTTGTCGGTACAATATTGAAACACCCTATATATATATATATATATATATATATATATATATATATATATATATATATATATATATATATATATATATATATATATATATACAGTGACCGGCAAAAAGTTCGCAACATATGGGAAAAATTTTTATTAGGAGAGTATTGGAAAAACTTTTCCGGGGGATCGGTTCTGCATGTCCGATAACCTAAAAATCAATTTTGACATACGTCACGTGACCACTGGTATAGCGTGAAATTAAAAAAAAAATTGTTAATTTACAAAAAGTGAGGTTAGTTGACGAGATATCAAAAAAAGTTATTTGAAAAAATTGCTTAGAATTAAATTCTAGGTCCTTGTGCAAAATTTTAAGATTTTATTTAAAAAAATTGGAAAACTCAATTTTTTTTAAATATTTTTTTATCGATTTACAAATTTCCAGTTTTTTTCGTTTAGATAGCTTGGCTAATGTAAAGCCCATGTATCTGGATGAAAATAAACGAATGTAGTAGTTTTTTCTACAATTGACAGGACAAAATTAAAAAAAACAGGGTTTCGCCAGACGCTAGCTGTTGCAATGATTTGTATCTAGCAGCAGTGTCAAAATTTTAGAGACATTTCAATGAGATTACATTGAGAAAACCTTAATCGTCTTAAATATATCTGAAGTTCGACTTTTTGTAAAGTTAAGGGGATTAAAATAGATAATAAACAAAAAAGTACCTGTTTATTTAATCGAAATTTCATAAACGAAAACCAATGTAAGAAAAACTTAAAAGTAGTCAAATTCTGTACTAACAACATAAAAAATCATTGTTTTTCCTTGGGTGCACAAAATTTAAAACTCAGTATGACCACCATTTCTCTCCATACACTATTGTTCTCGAGCGCAACTCTCGATTAACATTTCGGAGCATTTTACGATTTATTTGCAATACACAATTTCTAATGACATTCTCTAAATTTTGTATATTCCTAAAGGGTCGATGTTTGTACACAGAGTTCTTTAGGTATCCCCACATAAAGAAATCTAACGGAGTCAGATCTGGTGATCTCGCAGGCCACGGATTTTCAGAAAACCGTCCTATCCACTGGTTTCCAAATTCTTGATCCAGCCATCTCTTCACCTCATTTGTGGAATGAATGCTAGCTCCGTCTTGTTGAAAGTATAAATTTCTTCTTTCGGCTAATGACAAATTGTCTTAAAAGTCAGATATCTCAGTTTGTAGAAATTCTAAATATCGTTCTGAATTTAAATTGTCTCTAAAGAAAAACGGTCCCACTATTCTGAGGTTGAAAATTCCGCACCACACATTAACCTTAAAACTATATTGGTCTTTACTCTGAATTACAAAGTCTGGGTTTTCGGTGGCCCACCATCTACAGTTTTGTGAACTGACGGTTCCGTTAGAGGTAAATGTAGCTTCATCCGAGAAAAGAACGTTCTTTGGGAAATTAAAATCTTCCTCAATCATACCCTGGAACCAGGCACAAAAATCGAAGCGGGCGTCATAATCCCTATCTTTTAATACTTGTACAAATTTAGGTTTGTACGGATGAAATTTGTTTCTTTTTAATATCCTCCGCACAGATCTTTCGTGAATGTTAGTGATCTCCGATATTTGACTAACTGCTAATTGGGGTGTTTCTGTGATCGACAAACACACATCCAGAGAACCTTCGTCACCTGTTACCGGTTTTTCATGGGAAACTTTATACTGATTTTCTACCGATCCCGTTTCTTTAAATTTATTGACTAGACGAGATACTGTGGAATAATGGAGGGATTTATCGGGGTGCCTCTCATTAAAAATTGCTGCTGTTTCTCTATGGCTTTTGTAATTATCTCCAGAAATTAAAATAATTTCTATCTTTTCCTGAAGAAGTAGTGTGGGTGCCATTTTAAGGAATAAAATATTAATAAACTTAGGTAAAATATCAAACAGTAAGATGCGAGACATAAACCAATGACATAGGTTGAAATCATACAAATTATAATTTGTTTGACATTTTCTGTTGTTTTTAACCTACTAGATTATTTGGTTGTTTTAATTTCAGAGCCTGCTTTGGTAGTTTTAAGCACAACTAAATAGACCTGGTTGTTAAATTTATGTGCGAAAAATCTTAATAAAATCTTGATACAGTCATTTCATTAGATTCAAACCATTGCAACAGCGAGCGTCCGGCGAACACCTATTTTTTCGATTTTGTCCTGTCAATTGTAGAATTGTAGATCTGACTCCGTTAGATTTTTTTATGTGGGGATACCTAAAGAACCCTGTGTACAAACATCGACCCTTTAGGAATATACAAAATTTAGAGGATGTCATTATAAATTGTGTATTGCAAATAAATCGTAAAATGCTCCGAAATGTTAATCGAGAGTTGCGCTCGAGAACAACAGTATGTATGGAGAGAAATGGTGGTCATACTGAGTTTTAAATTTTGTGCACCCAAGGAAAAACAATGATTTTTTGTGTTGTTAGTACAGAATTTGACTACTTTTAAGTTTTTCTTACATTGGTTTTCGTTTATAAAATTTCGATTAAATAAACAGGTAATTTTTTGTTTATTATCTATTTTAATCCCCTTAACTTTACAAAAAGTCGAACTTCAGATATATTTAAGACGATTAAGGTTTTCTCAATGTAATCTCATTGAAATGTCTCTAAAATTTTGACACTGCTGCTAGATACAAATCATTGCAACAGCTAGCGTCCGGCGAAACCCTATTTTTTTAATTTTGTCCTGTCAATTGTAGAAAAAACTACTACATTCGTTTATTTTCATCCAGATACATGGGCTTTACATTAGGCAAGCTATCTAAACGGCAAAAACTGGAAATTTGTAAATCGTTAAAAAAATATTTAAAAAAAATTGAGTTTTCCAATTTTTTTAAATAAAATTTTAAAATTTTGCACAAGGACCTAGAATTTAATTCTAAGCAATTTTTTCAAATAACTTTTTTTGATATCTCGTCAACTAACCTCACTTTTTGTAAATTAACAATTTTTTTTTTAATTTGACGCTATACCAGTGGTCACGTGACGTATGTCAAAATCGATTTTTAGGTTATCGGACATGCAGAACCGATCCCCTGGGAAAGTTTTTCCGATACTCTCCTAATAAAAATTTTTCCCATATGTTGCGAACTTTTTGCCGGTCACTGTATATATATATATATATATATATATATATATATATATATATATATATATATATATATATATATATATATATATATATATATATATATATATATATATATATATATATATATATATACAGGGTGTCCGGAAAAGGTCTGTACAAAATGCTACCACGTATTCGTGAGACTAAAATAAGACGATTTAACCCAACTTACTTATATCCAAAAGTGTTTCGTTAGGGAGATACAGAGCCCCAAAGGGGTACATAACGATTTACTTTTTTGGCTCTAACTTTTGAACCGACTTGTATAATTTAATGAAATTTTAATATTTTATGTTGGCCATAAAGACTCATAAAACCATACTACAGTAGATGTTTGAGATCGTCAGGGAAGTCAGGAACGGACTTGCCACCACACTCGTTGGGCCAAATTTTTGACAGGTATCATTTTACAGAGCTCAAAACTGATTTTTTAAATACTTTGGTCATTCCTCTTTAAGAAAGGTACTCTACATTTGTTTCGATAAAATTAGCCGTTTTCGAAAAAATTAAGGTTTTGTGTAACACGTTATTGAAATAATTTTATCAGAATACTACAATAAAACGCCAGTCGTTTTTATTTCGTTAACAATGTGTTATTGACAACACTTTTCAAAATGGTCTGACTGATTATACAAGAATTAAGTAATGGAGCATTATTCCTATAGCGAATATACTGACATGCATCTAATTTATGGACAAGCACTTGGCAATTGTGTGGAGGCAAGAAGAATTTATTCTGGTACATTTCCAAATCGACGTTTACCGCACCGAAGAACTTTTGAAAGGGTGGATCGTAGCTTAAGAGAAACAGGTAAAAAGTCAAATGAAATAAAAAAAATGCTAAAAATAGCGAATCTTTTGCTAATCAATTTTAGGAAGTTTTTTGCCGCTTCGTGGTGGAGAAGGGTCTCCAAGAACACTCTCAGTTAGAGGAGGAAATTCTGGATGAGATTGCTGAAAATCCCTCTAATAGTGTAAGAAAGTTGTCGGTTCAAGTTCATGCGACAAAGTGGGTTGTTCATGAGACCCTTCGAAAACAACTGCTACATCCGTATCACGTCCAAAAGGTACATGCCATGTCTCCCGCTGATTATCCTGCAAGAGTCAATGACGCAAATTGGTTTTCTCAACGATTTAGGCAAAATCCAAATTTTACTAGTATTGTTTTTTTCATGGACGAAGCCGGATTCACCCGAGACGTTGTAATAAATTGCCATAATTTGCATATCTGGCATGAAGAAAATCCCATTTTTAACATTTTTCTGTTTAAGCGATTTCTAAAATATCAAAAAGATTCAGTTTTAAGTACTTTTTATGATTTAACTTTTACCTGTCACTAACACATTGATAACGAAATAACAACGACTGGTGTTTTATTGTAGTATTGTAATATTATTTCAATAACGTGTTATACAAAACCTTAATTTTTTCGAAAACGGCTAAATTTATCGAAAGAAATGTAGAGTACCTTTTTTAAAGAGGAATGACCAAAGTATTTAAAAAATCAATTTTGGGCTCTGTAAAATGATACCCGTCAAAAATTGGGCCCAACGAGTGTTGTGGCAAGTCCGTTCCTGACTTCCCTGACGATCTCAAACATCTACTGTAGTATGGTTTTATGAGTCTTTATGGCCAACATAAAATATTAAAATTTCATTAAATTATACAAGTCGGTTCAAAAGTTAGAGCCAAAAAAGTAAATCGTGAAGTACCCATTTGGGGCTCTGTATCTCCCTAACGAAACACTTTTGGATATAGGTAACTTGGGTTAAATCGTCTTATTTTAGTCTCACGAACACGTGGTAGCATTTTGTACAGACCTTTTACAAACACCCTGTATATATATATATATATATATATATATATATATATATATATATATATATATATATATATATATATATATATATATATATATATATATATATATAAAAAGAGGAGAATTATTGTGGGCATGACCGCTAAATGAACAGAACAAAATGAAAAGTTAGAATGGAACAGAACAAAATGAAAAGTTAGAATGGTAACCCGTACGACATGTGTTTCTGCTCATTGACTTCATCAGGCCCACGTATGCGACGTGGTAGCATTTTGTACAGACCTTTTACAAACACCCTGTATATATATATATATATATATATATATATATATATATATATATATATATATATATATATATATATATATATATATATATATATATATATATATAAAAAGAGGAGAATTATTGTGGGCATGACCGCTAAATGAACAGAACAAAATGAAAAGTTAGAATGGTAACCCGTACGACATGTGTTTCTGCTCATTGACTTCATCAGGCCCACGTATGCGACCGTGCCTCTCAGCATAAGTCGAGACGCACACGTCACATACGCAGTTACGGGTGTAACCTTAAAAAAAGAGAAATATTAACAACGACCACAAACAGGAGTCAGTACACCCATTTGTGGCTTCAGCCAAAAGACCCCTTTTTGGGGGCAACAATTAGCGTCGCCGACGGAGGCAACTATAGCCACCTGCCGTGGTATCCTATAAGCCCAAGTAAAAGAAAAAAAAATGCTAGAATCTAGCGCGGATCGATACATAAAAAAGAGGAGAATTATTGTGGGCATGTCCGCTAAATGAACAGAACAAAATGAAAAGTTAGAATGGTAACCCGTACGACACGTGTTTCTGCTCATTGGCTTCATCAGGCCTACGTATGTGACCGTGCCTCTCAACATAAGTCGAGACGCACACGTCACATACGCAGTTACGGGTGTAACCTTAAAAAAAGAGAAAAATTAACGAGGACCACAAACAGGAGCCAGTACACCCATTTGTGGCTTCGGCAAAAAGACCTCTTTTTGGGGTCAACAATTAGTGTCGCCGACGGAGGCAACTATAGCCACCTGCCGTGGTATCCTATAAGCCCAAGTAAAAGAAAAAAAATGCTAGAAACTAGCGCGGATCGATACATAAAAAAAGAGGAGAATTATTGTGGGCATGTCCGCTAAATGAACAGAACAAAATGAAAAGTTAGAATGGTAACCTGTACGACACGTGTTTCTGCTCATTGGCTTCATCAGGCCGACGGAGGCAACTATAGCCACCTGCCGTGGTATCCTATAAGCCCAAGTAAAAGAAAAAGGATACCACGGCAGGTGGCTATAGTTGCCTCCGTGGGCGACGCTAATTGTTGCCCCCAAAAAGGGGTCTTTCGGCTGAAGCCACAAATGGGTGTACTGGCTCCTGTTTGTGGTTCTTGTTAATTTTTCTCTTTTTTTAATGTTACACCCGTAACTGCGTATGTGACGTGTGCGTCTCGACTTATGTTGAGAGGCACGGTCACATACGTGGGCCTGATGAAGCCAATGAGCAGAAACACGTGTCGTACGGGTTACCATTCAAACTTTTCATTTTGTTCTGTTCCTTTAGCGGACTTGCCCACAATAATTCTCCTCTTTTTTTATGTATCGATCCGCGCTAGTTTCTAGCATTATATATATATATATATATATATATATATATATATATATATATATATATATATATATACAGTATGTCCACGGATAGAGGTCACAAGAGGACAAATGGACCAAAAATTTCATTGTTCGAAAAAAAATCATTTTTGGTAAGCTTCTGCTTCTTAAAAAAATAGGGTCTACGAAGAAAATGTTTGACTTTTTTATACAGGGTGCTCAAAAAATACAAAAATAATAAATTATGTAAAGAGTAAACTACCTTTATTTTTCATTTTAGAGCAAAATGATAAAGACAAAAAATATTTCAAATTCCAGTCAAAATTTAAATTCAAAATATCAGCTGAATATTTTACTTTTTATTTTTGTGTTATAATTTTATCAAATATTGCTGTACCTACGTTTTCTAGGTAATTTTTGCCTTGTCCACCTCATCTCACTATCTTTTACGACAAATGTCAGAAAATTTAAAATTTTGTTGCAAATTAAATTTTGTTGCAAAAATTTTTAATTTTGCAAATATTTTAAATTTTGTTGCAAACATTTGAAATTTTCTGACATTTGTCGTAAAAGATAGTGAGATGAGATGGACAAGGCAAAAATTACCTAGAAAACGTAGGTACAGCAATATTTGATAAAATTATAACACAAAAATAAAAAGTAAAATATTCAGCTGACATTTTGAATTTAAATTTTGACTGGAATTTGAAATATTTTTTGTCTTTATCATTTTGCTCTAAAATGAAAAATAAAGGTAGTTTACTCTTCACATAATTTATTATTTTTGTATTTTTTGAGCACCCTGTATAAAAAAGTCAAACATTTTCTTCGTAGACCGTATTTTTTTAAGAAGCAGAAGCTTACCAAAAATGATTTTTTTTCGAACAATGAAATTTTTTGTCCATTTGTCCTCTTGTGACCTCTATCCGTGGACATACTATATATATATATATATATATATATATATATATATATATATATATATATATATATATATATATATATATATATATATATATATATATATATGTCGTGGTTACTCCGGGAATACATCCGTTCGTTTGATTTGTTTCTAGTTGAAACTTGCAGACGTTTCGCCAAAATCTCATTTGGCATCTTCTGTACTTACTCGCTGGTCGTAGAAAGTAAACTGAGGGTGGCAGCCGCAGTGCGTGGTTTTATAGTGGATCGCCTCGGTCTTAGGTCGTATCTATTGGCCGGCGTTGGCTCCGCCCCCTGAGTGGTCTGCTTGGGAGCTGTGTTCGGCTTCACTTGGTTCTCGGCCATCGTGGTGTTCATGTTAGAGGGATGATGGATTTCCATGTTGCTGGAAGGTTCAAGGCATGTCGCGTTTGTTTAGGTTGCCGCTTTTGTCTATTTCGATTGCTTCGCGGATAAGCCTGGTTTTGTAGTGGTCTATGTTGGCTATCTGTTTGCAGCTGTCGAAGTTGATTTTGTGTCCTGTTTCAAGCTGGTGATGGAAAAGGGCTGACGATGTTTGTTTGTTCTTGATGCAGAGCTTGTGTTCTTCTGATATTCGTCTATTGGTCTGTCCTACATATGTTTTGCTGCAGGTCCCACATGAGATGCTGTAGACACCGTGGTTTTCAAGTTTTATTTTATCTTTTGGGTTTCTTAGAGATGGTCCTATTGTTTGGTGTGGCTTGTAGGCTATCGCGATGTTGTGCTTGCGTAGGATTCTCCCAATTCTGTCAGTTATTCCCTTGATATATGGTAGTATAGATATGGGCCTGTCTTTGGTGGATTCTTCTGGTTTCTTTTTTTGGCGATTTTGTTCCTGGTCTATGGCTTTTTTTATTATATGTGTTTTGTAGCCGTTTTGCTTCAGAGCTGTTTTTATGTTGTCTAGTTCCTGTTGTTTCCCTTGGGAGTCTGTCAGCTGGATGGATCGTGTAATCAGTGTGTTCGCTACTTCTTCTATTTGAGTCGGGTGGTGATGAGACTCAGCGTTGAGGTATCTGTTTGTGTGTGTTGGTTTTCTATACAAAGTGTGTCGCAGAGTTCCTTCTTTTGTTTTTGTTACTAGCACGTCTAAGAATGGAAGGCTGTTGTTTTCTTCGAGTTCTATGGTGAACTGGATTTTTGGATGGCGGGAATTTAGATGATCCAAGAATTGGTGGAGTTTGTCCTTGCCGAAAGACCATATTACGAAAACATCGTCGACATATCTAATCCATAGTTTTGGTTTGAGATGGTCTTCTTCAAGAGCATTGTTTTCGAAGTAGGTCATGAATAGGTTTGCTATGGCTGGTGATAGTGAAGAACCCATTGCTGCGCCTTCCGTCTGTCTGTAGATTTGGTCATCGAATAAGAAGTATGCGTTTTTTAGACAGTGTTTGGCTAAGTCCACCACGTGTTTTGGGAAGGTCTCGTTTCTTGATATCTGTTCCAGAGCTTCATCAACCGGTATACTGGGGTATAAGGATTTGACGTCAAAACTGGCTATGATGTCATTCTCCTCCAGCTTGACAGTTTTTAGGATCTGTGTAAAGTGCTCGGAGTTTTTGATGTGCTTTTTCAACTGATGGTTGCAAGATGCTGGCTAGATATTTTTCCAATTTTTGTAGTGGGGAGTTGAAGGCACTGACGATTGGTCTTAGTGGGATATCTTCCTTATGTATTTTCGGAAGTCCATACAGTTTTGGGCATCTGCTTGATTTTTCTCTGGGGATGAGTTTTTGTTTTGTTTCCGGATATATAGAAGACTCGTTTATTTTTGTTTTTGTTGTTTTTTCTAAGTATGTTGTTGGATCTCTGGCGATTGGTTTGTAGGACGGATCGTCGAGGAGTCTTTTCATTTTTGTTGCGTAGTCTTTTGTGTTCATAACTACGGTCGCATTGCCTTTATCTGCAGGTAGTATTATGATATCCTTATTTTTGTTGATGTTCCGTAACGATTGTAGTTCAGATGGGCTCAAGTTTGGTTTCGGTGGTTTTGATGTCCTTAAGATCCTCGATACATCTTGTCGAATAATTTCTGCCGTTTGGTTGTTTACTTCGGATAAAGCGGATTCGACGTTTGCAATGATTTCTTCTTTTGGCACCTTTTTTGGGGCTATTGCATAGTTAAAACCTTTGCATAGAACTGCTTTTTCGGTTTCTGATAGCTGGTAGTTGGAGATGTTGTAGACGGTCTTCCTGCTGCTTGGTGCTGGGTTCTCTGACTGTTCTACGAATTGTCCTTGTAGGTTTTGAAACTTTTTGGTGTGCTTTTCTGATTTTATGGATCTGTTTGTTTTGGTGCGCCAGTAAGATGGAGTTTCTAAGCGGCTCCAGAGTAGGTGGTGGATTTGGTTGCTTATCGTGAGATGGAGTTGGTACAGCTCGTGTTCTGTTTCGCTGAGTTGTCTTCTTGTTTGTCGTATTTGTTCTTTTAGCAGGGCGCTGCTGGCTTTTTTAGTATGGCAAGTGTTCCTCTGGTTCTGGTGTGGTAGGAAATCCTTGTGAAGCTTGGTTGTAGGTTGTTGTTGACATATTTCAAATTTTATGCCAAAATGACGTTTGCAGGCCGAAAAGTAATTATCGATTTTTCCTACATGAATGCTTTTATGATTTAATTGGGATTGGTTTCCTTGTGGAAGGGGATCTACTTTAGTAGACTGTGTTGATAATTTGGTAATAAATAAATACAGGGTGATCAAACACTAACATTAAAAATGAAATTGAAAAAATCGTTAAAAGTAATTTTTTTCAAATGGAAGCCCCCTATTTTTATAATTTTACCCTACTCAGCATTAAGAATAAGGGTAACTTTGTATAAGGTTGTCTATTCCGAAAATCGATAGTTTTAGAAAAAATGGCAGTTTAACATTTTTCTATTGTAAAAATCATATACGGTTTTCAAGTTTTGTTATTAGTTGGCCATGACCGCGAGGCGCGGCCAAAAAAAACACTCGAGCACTACAGAAATGTCATTATTTCTTGCGATTTGACAATTATTGATAATAATCATGCCAGGGCGATTAAATTATACAAATGAAGATTATTTAAATTTGTTTATTATGTATGGGGAATGTAACAAAGTTTTATCAAGAACATGCGAGACATTTGCTGACAGATATCCAGATAAACAGAAACCGTCACGGAACAGTGTTAAACGAATAATGGAAAATTTCAAAAATTTTGGCACTGTTAAGGCAAAAATGCATAAATAAAACCCATTCTCAATGATGAAAATGTCGAAATTGCAATTTTGGGATATTTTGCGGCATATCCTATGACATAATTAAGACAAGTGGCTCTACAAACAGGAATCTCAAAGAGCTCAATCCATAGAATTCTGTTGAAACACAACTTCCACCCTTATTTAATATCTTGGATTCAACACCTGAAAGATACTGATTTGCCGAAAAGAGTGCAGTTTTGTGAATTTCTTTTAACGATGATACAAGACGACGCTAGATTTTTGGACAACATAATTTGGACTGATGAAGCAACATTTACGAAAAATGGCCTTTTTAACAGACATAATTCCCATTTTTGGAGTGATTCAAATCCTCACGCAGTAAGATCGCGGAATTATCAAGAAACCTGGCAATTTAACGTATTCTGTGCTGTAAGGAATGATGGAATAGTAAAACTACATTTTTATGAAGAAAACTTAAATGGTAGTCATTACAAAGCAAATTCTCTCCCCATTTTAAATTATGTATTAACTTTTGTAGGAGAAAGATACTTAAATATTCTAGAAGACTTAGACAATCAATATTTAAGCAATTTACCTCTAGCGGAACACAGGCAAATTTTTTACCAACACGATGGCGCCCCACCACACAGAGCCGTTCCAGTTACCAACTTCTTACATTTAACATTTTATGACAAGTGGATTGCCAACAATGGGCCTTACCTGTGGCCTCCTCGTTCTCCTGATTTGACTGTCTTAGACTATTTTATATGGGGAATGATAAAAAACATCGTTTATCTTCATCCAGTTACAACAATGGAGGACTGTATGGCAAGGGTAAGGAACGCGTTCGAAAGTTTATCTCCAGATTCAATTAGAGCGGCCACCCATGACGAATTAACTCGGAGATGCGACAAATGTTTGGGAGCTCATGGTGGAAATTTTGAACATTTATTAAAATAAGTTGTTTCACTGAATTTTTGAAATTTTCCATTATTCGTTTAACACTGTTCCGTGACGGTTTCTGTTTATCTGAATATCTGTCAGCAAATGTCTCGCATGTTCTTGATAAAACTTTGTTACATTCCCCATAGATAATAAACAAATTTACATAATCTTCGTTTGTATAATTTAATCGCCCTGGCATGATTATTATCAATAATTGTCAAATGGCAAGAAATAATGACATTTCTGTAGTGCTCGAGTAATTTTTTTGGCCGCGCCTCGCGGTCATGGCCAACTAAAAACAAAACTTGAAAACCGTATATGATTTTTACAATAGAAAAATGTTAAACTGCCATTTTTTCTAAAACTATCGATTTTCGGAATAGACAACCTTATACAAAGTTACCCTTATTTTTAATGCTGAGTAGGGTAAAATTATAAAAATAGGGGGCTTCCATTTGAAAAAAATGACATTTAACGATTTTTTCAATTTCATTTTTAATGTTCGTTTTTGATCACCCTGTATTTATTTATTACCAAATTATCAACACAGTCTACTAAAGTAGATCTCCTTCCACAAGGAAACCAACCCCAATTAAATCATAAAGGCATTCATGTAGGAAAAATCGATAATTATTTTTCGGCCTGCAAACGTCATTTTTGGCATAAAATTTGAAATATGTCAAAAACGGTTAGAGTTAGGCATATGAAATTATACATGAAATGCGATTAGAATTTTACGTAAAATCCGAAAATGAAATAATATATAGGGTGTTCCGTTTAAAATAAGCAAGTTGATATCTACTTCCGGTACAACCGGAAGTGCCACCATTTTGAAAATATTTTAGCCGAATTGCCTCCATTGACATTAGTATCTTGCCAAATTTTCAGATCTTTGCAATTTATGCTTTTTCCATAATCGATCGCGGCACTTCGTCGTGGGACACCCTGTATATATATATATATATATTGGATATAATCCACTCATGGAATACACAACAACGCCAACGCGCGGCTTATCGCGGAAACGTATGATCCTTCTCACTGTCCTGTTTCGAGCCTCCCTCACGCATCCCCACACGGGGTCCGGGACTTGGGAACCCGGAAGTTCGTTTATGGCTATTGGTGGGGGAGCCCATGTTCCCGAGTCATCTATTGCCAAGAAGCCAACGAGCCGCGGCGCTATCGTCAGAGGGAAATCACTCCTCTCTCTGCGATGCCACGGAACAACTTCGGTGCTTTGCCTGGCTCACCGTTTTCTGTCCTTGCAACAGTTGAGCTAAGCTGTCGCTAAACGATTTCCCTGGGTTGGCCTCAATCGCTTATCCCGAACATGACTTTAACTAAGCTCACCACGTCCGACCCTCCATCGGGGACCTTCGTGCGTTGATGCGGGGGAGAGCACTCGAATATTTTAAGACTTTCGTACAGATGTCGGGCGTTCAGCGTCCCCCTTTCAGGGGCGCTCACGCGCTCCTGATGAGTCCCCGATAGGCCGAAACATCGGATATGGAATGGCTCCACCTTTGGCGGAACATCACACTAGGGGAACGGATTTAACTCCATTTAACCCTCCGACCCGGTTGTAAGGCCGAGGTGTGTGGTGTATGGACGATTGGGCTTCATAAGTTGTTGTTTGCCCATGACGCCGGAGTATTCAGGGGAATCCCATTTGCGGGCCCCCACTCCTCGCTTCCATTTCCTCAGATGTTCCGTTTCCTGTCCTGGTCTCTCTGTACAAGACGTTTGTGTTGTCTCTCAGCCACTTACGTGACCTGGCAAGTCTTTCGTTTGTGAGAAATATCACAGTCTAGGTTGACTATATATATATATATATATATATATATATATATATATAAGAAGGAAAGCGGCCAAGAGAAAATGCTGGAAATAATTTTTAAGTTCCTAACTCTGCCGCTAGGGGGCGTAATTGCTGTGGTCATGTAAGAAAAGACATTTTTCTGGAAATTATCCCTATAAAAGCTATCAAAAAAAATATTACACTGATAATTCTACTAGAATTCTACATCTTTTTGGTTTAACACTTTTTGCTGTAAGATGTAAAATTAGGGCGGAAGAGGAGGGGGAAAGTCTACTGATAAAAGTGTCCATAACTTTGGTTTGACTCAACCGAATTTGATGAACTTGGTCTCGTTTAAGAAAGGAAGGCTTGCTAATTTAAACAAAATAATGGCTGTGTTACATTGATTTTCGCGGCACTCGCTAGAGGGCGTTATTTGAGAAACTCTTTGTTTTTCCAATTTTTCTCCAAAATTTTAAATGGAATGACATAGTTATTATATCATAATCGAAAAGTAGAATAAATTTGCAAGAGAAAATGTAAAAAATTCGATTCGATATCTTCATTAGTTTCGGAGTTATAGCCAAAAGAATAATTAATATCATGTTAATCGAAAATAGCAATTGTTTTTATAGGTCCGTGGTCAAGCGTGCCATGGAAAATAAAAAAAAATTTTAAACTTTTTATTAAGTGTTTTTTTTTCACTTTTTACTCCATTACTATTGCCTTTAATTTAGTAACCTGACGTATTATTAAAAAATTACCTAGTAAGCCATGAAACAAAATCGGCAGGTTGTCAGGGAAACAAACAAATTGAAATGTCACTTTAATGAATCTTTAAGTATCTCTCAAGATTTTATCTTCGATTTTCTGTGAATTTTGAGTTCATCGTTATTCAACTTTTGTGCTGCATCTTTCAAAAATGGCATATACCAACGCCAAGGCTTAAAATATGCTTGCCGTATATTTTCAGTGTTTTGAAATTGCTCCTCTTGCGGAACGTGAATATGCTGTCGCTGAGCGAAGACCCCATAGTAGAAATGTGTTCCGGCGGTTGGCAATACGTCTTAGAACAACGGGTAGTGTACGTCCCATTCCAGTGCCCATCAGGAGACGTTCAGTAAGGAATGAAGACAATATTATAAACGTTCTCGCGTACGTGCAACTGGATCCGCACTTGAGTAACAGAAACATTTCTTTAGACTTAGGTATAAGTTGCACTACAGTGTTCCGAATTTTAAAGGATTTTAAGCTGCATACCTATCATGTAGTTTTACACCAGGCCCTTTCAGATACTGATTTTGACAGGCGGCGGGATTATTGTTATTGGTTAAGAGGTATGTGCAACGGAAATTGCCAGTTCCTCTCCTTGATTTTATGGACAGATGAAGCAACTTTTACTAGTTGTGGTAGAGTCAATTTGCACAATATGCACTACAGGTCAGAAACAAATCATCATTGGATGCGGGAAGTTGATCACCAAAACAGGTGGAGTGTCAACGTGTGGTGCGGAATTTTAGGAAACAGAATTATCGGACCGTTTTTCTTTCATGGCCACCTAAATGGCGACTCATACTTAAACTTTTTACGAAATATCCTGCCTATCCTTTTAGAAGATGTGCCTCTTGATATAAGAAGATCCCTATGGTATCAACATGATGGGTGCCCGGCCCACTTTTCTGGAAGAGTCCGTGACTTTTTAGATGCTAGTTACCCAAATCGTTGGATTGGAAGGGGTAGTTTGTTTCCGTGGCCACCTAGATCCCCCGATTTACCCGTGCTGGATTTCTACTTGCGGGGAAGACTAACAGAGATTGTTTATCAAACACGACCAACCACACGGGAGAATACGATTGAGAGAATTCACAATGCCATAACTACGATTTCACGAGCTGAAATTGAAACTGCCGTTTCCAGCACTAGAGAAAAATGTAACACTTGCATTTTGCAAAACGGTGGTCATTTTGAACATTTATAAAGTATTTGTTTGTTGTTTGTTTTTAACAAGATTTCTATGGCTTGATAAAGAACGTGAAGGTGGTTGTGGTTTTTATTGTCGTTTTGGCCCGTTGGCCTTTAAACACGCTTCAAATCTTGCGTTTCGCATGGTTTGGACCAGTCCTAAGCCTGAAGGAAGGTAAACAAAAACAAAACAATAAATAAAAATCATGAGTGTGAAATAATAAAATCAGTTTAAAAATTAAATAAAAAGAGAAAAACACACTTAATAAAAAGTTTAAATTTTTTTTTTATTTTCCGTGGCACGCTTGACCACGGACCTATAAAAACAATTGCTTTTTTCAATTAACACGATATTAATTATTCTTTTGGCTATAACTCCGAAACTAATGAAGATATCGAATCGAATTTTTTACATTTTCTCTTGCAAATTTATTCTACTTTTCGATTATGATATAATAACTATGTCATTCCATTTAAAATTTTGGAGAAAAATTGGAAAAACAAAGAGTTTCTCAAATAACGCCCTCTAGCGAGTGCCGCGAAAATCAATGTAACACAGCCATTATTTTGTTTAAATTAGCAAGCCTTCCTTTCTTAAACGAGACCAAGTTCATCAAATTCGGTTGAGTCAAACCAAAGTTATGGACACTTTTATCAGTAGACTTTCCCCCTCCCCTTCCGCCCTAATTTTACATCTTACAGCAAAAAGTGTCAAACCAAAAAGATGTAGAATTCCAGTAGAATTATCAGTGTAATATTTTTTTGATAGCTTTTATAGGGATAATTTCCGGAAAAATGTCTTTTCTTACATGACCACAGCAATTACGCCCCCTAGCGGCAGAGTTAGACACTTAAAAATTATTTCCAGCAATTTCTCTTGGCCGCTTTCCTTCTTAGGATTTTTTTTCCAAAGCTCCTGGAGTAACAATTCCTGAGATATGGTACCTCATCACCCTTAATGAAACACCCTGTATATACAGGGTGTCCCACGACGAAGTGCCGCGATCGATTATGGAAAAAGCATAAATTGCAAAGATCTGAAAATTTGGCAAGATACTAATGTCAATGGGGGCAATTCGGCTAAAATATTTTCAAAATGGTGGTACTTCCGGTTGTACCGGAAGTAGATATCAACTTGCTTATTTTAAACGGAACACCCTACATATTATTTCATTTTCAGATTTTACGTAAAATTCTAATCGCATTTCAAGTATAATCTCATATACCTAACTCTAACCGTTTTTGACATATTTCAAATTTTATGCCAAAAATGACGTTTGCAGGCCGAAAAATAATTATCGATTTTTCCTACATGAATGCCTTTATGATTTAATTGGGGTTGGTTTCCTTGTGGAAGGAGATCTACTTTAGTAGACTGTGTTGATAATTTGGTAATAAATAAATACAGGCTGATCAAAAACTAACATTAAAAATGAAATTGAAAAAATCGTTAAATGTCATTTTTTTCAAATGGAAGCCCCCTATTTTTATAATTTTACCCTACTCAGCATTAAAAATAAGGGTAACTTTGTATAAGGTTGTCTATTCCGAAAATCGATAGTTTTAGAAAAAATGGCAGTTTAACATTTTTCTATTGTAAAAATCATATACGGTTTTCAAGTTTTGTTTTTAGTTGGCCATGACCGCGAGGCGCGGCCAAAAAAATTACTCGAGCACTACAGAAATGTCATTATTTCTTGCCATTTGACAATTATTGATAATAATCATGCCAGGGCGATTAAATTATACAAACGAAGATTATGTAAATTTGTTTATTATCTATGGGGAATGTAACAAAGTTTTATCAAGAACATGCGAGACATTTGCTGACAGATATTCAGATAAACAGAAACCGTCACGGAACAGTGTTAAACGAATAATGGAAAATTTCAAAAATTCAGTGACACAACTTATTTTAATAAATGTTCAAAATTTCCACCATGAGCTCCCAAACATTTGTCGCATCTCCGAGTTAATTCGTCATGGGTGGCCGCTCTAATTGAATCTGGAGATAAACTTTCGAACGCGTCCCTTACCCTTGCCATACAGTCCTCCATTGTTGTAACTGGATGAAGATAAACGATGTTTTTTTATCATTCCCCATATAAAATAGTCTCAGACAGTCAAATCAGGAGAACGAGGAGGCCACAGGTAAGGCCCATTGTTGGCAATCCACTTGTCATAAAATGTTAAATGTAAGAAGTTGGTAACTGGAACGGCTCTGTGTGGTGGGGCGCCATCGTGTTGGTAAAAAATTTGCCTGTGTTCCGCTAGAGGTAAATTGCTTAAATATTGATTGTCTAAGTCTTCTAGAATATTTAAGTATCTTTCTCCTACAAAAGTTAATACATAATTTAAAATGGGGAGAGAATTTGCTTTGTAATGACTTACCATTTAAGTTTTCTTCATAAAAATGTAGTTTTACTATTCCATCATTCCTTACAGCACAGAATACGTTAAATTGCCAGGTTTCTTGATAATTCCGCGATCTTACTGCGTGAGGATTTGAATCACTCCAAAAATGGGAATTATGTCTGTTAAAAAGGCCATTTTTCGTAAATGTTGCTTCATCAGTCCAAATTATGTTGTCCAAAAATCTAGCGTCGTCTTGTATTATCGTTAAAAGAAATTCACAAAACTGCACTCTTTTCGGCAAATCAGTATCTTTCAGGTGTTGAATCAAAGATATTAAATAAGAGTGGAAGTTGTGTTTCAACAGAATTCTATGGATTGAGCTCTTTGAGATTCCTGTTTGTAGAGCCACTTGTCTTAATGGTGTCATAGGATATGCCGCAAAATATCCCAAAATTGCAATTTCGACATTTTCATCATTGAGAATGGGTTTTATTTATGCATTTTTGCCTTAACAGTGCCAAAATTTTTGAAATTTTCCATTATTCGTTTAACACTGTTCCGTGACGGTTTCTGTTTATTTGGATATCTGTCAGCAAATGTCTCGCATGTTCTTGATAAAACTTTGTTACATTCCCCATACATAATAAACAAATTTAAATAATCTTCATTTGTATAATTTAATCGCCCTGGCATGATTATTATCAATAATTGTCAAATCGCAAGAAATAATGACATTTCTGTAGTGCTCGAGTGTTTTTTTTGGCCGCGCCTCGCGGTCATGGCCAACTAATAACAAAACTTGAAAACCGTATATGATTTTTACAATAGAAAAATGTTAAACTGCCATTTTTTCTAAAACTATCGATTTTCGGAATAGACAACCTTATACAAAGTTACCCTTATTCTTATTGCTGAGTAGGGTAAAATTATAAAAATAGGGGGCTTCCATTTGAAAAAAATTACTTTTAACGATTTTTTCAATTTCATTTTTAATGTTATTGTTTGATCACCCAACATGGCGGACGCCACAGGATGGCGGATTACCTTTTTCTTCACAACCCCCTTGATATGAGCATCAAATGAATGGGTTTGACGAGTAGAATAAGATAAGCTGTGACGTCATTCTGAACGCAATATAGCAGACGCCACAAGATGGCGGATTACCGTTTTCTTCACAATCCCCTTGATATGGGTATCCAATGATAGGGTTTGACGAGTGGAATACAATAACAGGTAAAATGTCTTATAATAATGATGCATTGTCAGAAATGCACAGAATAAGACGTAACTAAAAATTTAAAAATAAAATGTAAAACATACTCTTTAAAAACAACCTTTTATTATTTAAATGTACTAAAACGAAAAAAATAAGTATATTTTGTTCATTGTGGCATGCATGGATCCTAATAAATGTAGTATCAAAGTTACCACTAAAACAGATATAATATATTATGTTAAATTTACTGTCTTAAAAGCTTGTAGCGCGAATAGAAAAGAAAAAATACATTCTGAGGTATCTACTTACAATTCCTGCCAAACAAAATTAATGAACTTTTCGCGCGCGACGAGCTCTTAAGGCAATAAATTTAACATAATATAATAACTTTGTAATATCTTTGATACTACTTTTATTAGGATCCACCCATGCCACAATGAAAAACTATACTTATTTTTTTTTTGTTTTAGTACATCTAAAGAATAAAAGGTTGTTTTTGAAAAGAATTTTTTACAACACTTTAATTTATTATAATTTAAAAACGATGTATGCTAAAATTTGGTACATTGACATAATTTTATGGGACAAAAATACCGAATCAAAATTATGATAAATATCAATCCATAGGCATAGAAATTGGTTTTTTTAATAATTTAATAATTTTATAATAAAATTAAACTCTAATTGTTATCTCTTGTTAGTTTGGGTAAAAACCTTTTAAGCTAGAGAATTTAAATTCAGTTGCTTTAAATTGCTCAATATTTTTGGTAACGTTTTATCAATCATACTGCCGGCTTCTTCATACAACCCTCTAAAGAAGCCACTAAGATCATATTTATGCAAAATGTCAGTAATACAATAATTGTGGAGACAAAATTAAACAATTTCTATTATGAGTTTTTTTTTCAGTTGATCCAGGTACACGTAGAGTTTTAAGAAAAAAATTGTACGATTATGATTTTTTGTCAGTTTAATAGTTCTTTCAGTTAAAGCAATAAACAAGCTTAAAAATGTATTTTGATCATTTTGAATACGAACAACCATTTTTGGGAAAAACTTTAAAATCTTTTAAAGTCCCTGTTTGATTCTTATAAAATTATAAAGGTGCCCAAAATATTGGATACCTATAGAAATAAATTATGGGATCCAATAAAATTAAATATCAAGGACGTGAATTGAAGACCATTATTATGTTTTCTCTAAAATGGTGGCTTATCATAAAAAAATATACAGGGTGTCTATTTGGGAACTGTATCAACCTATATAGGAAATCTAAAATGAAATAAAATTAAAAATTTGGCAGGTAGTATAATATACTAAAGTCGCTGGGGGCCTTTCGGCTAAATTATTTTCGAGAATCTGGTGCTTCCTATTATACCGGAAAAAGATGTTAACTTGCTTATTTTAAATAGGACCGCCCGTATATTATCTTCTTTTTAGGTTGTACGTAATATTCAAAACACATTTCATGTATAATAATATCTTCATGGGCGCCCGCAGGGAGGGGCTAGGGTGGGGGCAGTGGCCCCCCTGAGATTGTGAGATTGTCATAATTCGTACTTTTTGTTGGACGAATTGCCAAACATCTATTATTTTTGTAATAAATAATATTTCTTTTTATGATAAATGTTGTATATTTTTGGGATGTTTGAACATCTTTACAATGCCACGCACCAAAACATCAGTTAGGATTAGGAATATTATTTAAACCCAGTCCTAACTCGATGCAACCTGCACGGCAACCAAATTACTATAACTGCTACAGCCTGCATGTTTACTTTATGAAGAAGTTTTTAACATGTTTTTTTTAGTGTTCCGTGCTAAAATTAGCAAAACGGAATCACATTGGTGTCCGTCCGTCGGTCTGTCACAAGCGGTTTTCTCTGAAACTATTGGATGTAAAAATTTGAAATTTAGCACAGAAATAGAGTGTGGTGGCCCAATTATAGACGTGAAATATAAAACGTTGAATTTTGACTCTGGGGCTGATTGAAGGACGAATTTAACAATACGATGTATTTTTATGCATGTTTTAAGCGATTTTTTAAACATTTTTCAGGAAAAAACGCCTAAAAATTGCTGTCCCCCACCCTCATCACCAAAAGAAACGCTCAGAAAAATCTGAAAAACTCATGACCATTGAGAATTAGGTGTAGATTGAGCCAAAATTATCGATATTGAAAAATTCTAGCGCAATCAATTGTTATAAACAATTTAATTGTTTATTTCCTTATAACTCCGGGGTAGGGGGGGGTCTCCGGTAGCCGAGTTGGTACGGCGCCAGCTTTGCAACCGAGAGGCGCGGGTTTGATTGGGTTTGATTGAATCCCGCTTCGACCATGGATATTTTATGATTATTGTTGGAAGGTGGTAGAGGAATTCTTCCTCGACCGAGGTGGTACCACCCCACACATCCTCTTAAAGGGCTGGTGAAATCTCTACGGGTGTTTCCAGCTCTGGATGTGTGGGTCGATCACCCAGTACACCCACGGTATATAGTACTCAGACTTCGGTCTTCGTGGGTTGTCAGAAAAAAACTGCTGAACCTTTGGTTTTAGAGAAAAAGTTTTTCGCCAAAAAATGTTTCTCGCGATGTAAGGAACAACTTTTGTTTTTACACGTGTTTCAAAATTTTTAATTTGGCTCAGTCGAAACGCTCCCCCCACTCAGCTCCGCGCTTACGCGATGTGATAGGGCGTTGGTGCTGTCGGCGCCGGGTATCGAGGGAGATGGGCGGAGATTGGGCGGCCAAGGTTTGCTCAGGTTAAGTGGGGGGCTAATGGCACGGAACACTAATAAGGAATATGCACATTTTTTTTTATTGCATAAATCGTCTAAGGAAGTCATTACAACCCCAAAACTGCTATTTTGAGGAAAATTACTGCGTTAATTTAGCTAAAAAAAATTTTTACTTTTCGGTATAATTTATTACAATTTCAAAAGGAGCCATTTGCCAGCTCAAAAAAGTTACGTCACGAGGATAAGTGGCAATCTACATGTTAACGTAAAACTGAACCGAGGGGTGCCTACCTACAAACGTCGAGAAAATCAAGAATTTCTGTGATAGTCCGAAAGCAAGTCAGTATTTTCTCGTATGATTGTACCTATATCAATTGATTTACCAAACTGATTGTTAATATTGTAATGTTAGATGCTTAGGAATAGAAAAATGTCAGTCGACAAGACCTAAAGTCAAAAAGGTGATTTTTTTTACAATAATTATAGTACATTTTTTCTGGGAGAGGAAACACAAGATGATTACCGAATCTCGGACTAAGACAAGAAAATGGGTAGACGTAAAGCAAGTATTATCCGATACAGCTACCTGTGACAGCTACAGTACAGAGTTATGGTCGGTTATGGTCGCCGTACTTCAAAGATGTATATCAGTTAAAATACTTTGTTCATTTAAGTACGTACCTAAATAGTACTCTGCGTTGCAATAATCCTTGTGTATTAAACAACAAAAATTATGTATAGTTTTCTGAAAATAATTGTGATTGTAAGAAATCTTCAAAAATATTCCGAACCGTCATAAAGGTTATGTTCTTAAAAGACAAAATGAAAGTTTGAAAAAAGTGTTGTGGATCTATTTGGATGGAGATTACTTAAAGAAGTAACCGGTGCTTCATTATCAGATTGCAATTCTGTTATGCTTAGTAAAAGAAATAGGAAGACTGAAGAGGTAAATATAAAATATTGGGTAGGTAGGTACCTATATATAAATCCTATAATATTCAAGTAGTTGTAGAGATAATTTTGGGTCATAGATAGATGCAGTTATTTGGCTAAATAAATGTTTCTAAGCCCAAAAATACTAGAATCTTAAATGTACAGTTATGTAAGGTTGGCTTAAATGATTCTCAAAAAGTCATTAGCTGTCAAAATAGTTTTATCTTTTAAAATTTCTCAGCCAAGTGACTCACCTTTCCTTGGTTAACTTTTAGAAAACAAAGTTAATCTAAATACTTAAGTAGAGTAGGAATATAAATTGTCCTACATATTTTGACCCAAGACAGCTAATGCTAAAATACATAATATATCCAATATTTCTATAGCCAATTTTTTTGAATGACATATTTTTGGGAAATTTTATATTAAGTACAGTTTCTAATATAAATTCGTTTTTTTTAGAGTCACCTAAAATAAAATACTTAAAATTTAGTCCATGTTTAGTATGAGGATGTAAACTTTATGTATGTGGTACCTAGTTATGAACCTAATAGGTACCTATCTGAAGAAAAAAAACTGGTGACGGGTAAGTAGCATTAAACAATTTTTGTACAAATAATTTTTTGTATCTAGGATATTAAGCTCAAAATGAAAACAATACATTTGGCTATGTTATATTAATTTTCTGTCTCAAAAGAAAACTGAAGCTAATAAAACATCCAAATATTACAACCAAAAAAAATATTTGTCTGTTTAGCTTACAGTAATTTAACCATAACCTCTGTGTGAAATTTCTTGGTATTTTCCTCGGTATTTTCAAAATTAGAAAGTCATTTTATTATTTTTCATTTCATTATTATTATTATTAATCTCACGATATCAGTTTTGAATCTTCTGGCAACCCTGTGCATAATCTCATTCCTTTGTAATTATTACACTTTTACACAAACTCTTTATTTTTTTTTGTGTTTCTTAGTGGTGTCAGACACAGAAAAATAAAGGATTTGCTCATGTGACAAAAGTAACTAATCGTCAAATCCAAAAGTAATGTTTACCGATGTCAAATAATATCAGGTATGAGATGAAACATTATCGAGAATTTATTTTTGGGAAATATTCTCCGAGAACAATGGAAACTTATCGGAAATTTTGGAAAATTTATTTTATATGTGGGAGAATTTTATGTTTTGACAGCATAAACTGAAAGAACATATTTTTTTTACCAGAGGTAGTTTTTACAATAGTTTTATCTAAAAAGATAAAGAGTTGTAGAGATGGAACATTCTCGAGAATTTATTTTAGGGAAATATTCTCAGAGCAAAATGAGAATTTATCGAAAATTTTGGAGAATTTATTTTATATGTTCGAGAATTTTGTTTTGTTTGACTGCATAAATTGGAAGAACATATTTTTTTACCCAAAGTAGTTTTTACAATAATTTTATCTGAAAAAATAAAGAGAGACACAATACTTAATTTAGAAAATATTTAAATTGTAAATTAACGTGATTACGCATTCAGTGGCGACTCGTGAGGTATTAAACTGGGTGTTCAGCTCGGTAGTTATACAAGCAAAAAACAAAGAGAAATAGTGAAAAAAATGCATACCAATCTAAGCTTGTCTATGTAAAAGTCCATTCTCCTGTTCTTCATTTTTGCAAAAACTTCAATTACGCGATTAAAATTTAAAATCTGGTACTGCATTTTAATAAAAATAATCTCGAAAATAACCTACTACCACTACTAGCCGTCTGGGCTCCCGCGTATATCACCATTAGCCATTTTAAAATCAGTCAAGTCACGACCTAGTCAGACCACTGGGCAACACTGTCTCATTTAATCTTAATACTTTGATTTCTTAGGTTAAACATTGAGTATATGGAGCAACGTTGCCAAGTAAGGTGACGTAGTCATGACTAGGTCACGGATTTAAAATCGCCTGTTCTATCCGCTGACTACTGATATGATTCACGTGCATTGTGCACGTGAATCATATCTGAAATGACAAAGGCGTTAGATTCGAGGTATAGAAAACGGTAGTAACCGGTAGATTTAGGATTGACAATGGTATATTTAGGATTGACAACGGTAAACGTCATCTGATCGGTACGTTCCTAAAAAGATCCCTAACAGCGTTTTCAGTTGGTACAATAATTACTTCGTCACAGGTGTATCTTGTATCTGTATTTTTCTTTTCTCATCCATTACGTTAAAAAAGGATGCAAATACACTTAAGGTGCACTAATTGTACCATGTATTCTTTTAGGAGTTTCGCTATTTGGTTAACGGAAAAAAATAATACAGATTATCAAATTTAACATATTGTAAACTAAACTAGGTAAATTAAAATTACTAACAAATCTAAACGAAGCAAAAGTCAAAACGTAGAAGCAGTCACAAAATTCACAAAACGCGTAGTCGCAGGCCTATACTATATAAACTAGGAGCTGGGAATAACCGAAATCCGAAGTCAGTGATGTCTGTTAGAGATGGAGCACCGAATCGTTATTCATAGTTCGATCGATTTCTAAGTGATTAATGTTTTTTTTTACTTTACTTTTTTATAAGGTAATAAATTCTAGTACCTATCGCTGTTTTCAATTTTACGGTAGGTTACGTGTGTCTGCGGTAGATACTGTCAAAACGGTAGATCTGCCATAAAAACGGTAGCTCTGGCAGCACTGAGTGTACGCCAGAACGCTAAAATTTGCATCATTTTGATACAACGATGTTTTGTCTCATGCGCCGGACTCCTCTTTCTCCAACACACAGTCTTTGCCGATACTCTCGGCGTTCAATTCTGATGTTGAACTCGCCAGAGCTCGTATTAATGTTAATGTTCGCCGGCGAAAGAAAAGAGCTTCACTGTTATAGAAATACAAAAATCTATTATACAGTAGTAAAAGTAAATGTAAAATTTGAAATTATAATAAAAAAATTAAAACAAATTATGGTTGATGTGTAATAGTATAGTTATAAGGTATAGAAAACCATCTTTTTGCGTAGATTTTTAGGGTGTTCACTTCACAATTAATTGATCCTACACAAAACAGTCACTGTACGCATTTTAGTCAAAATAAAGACATAAAATTTTTATTTCCATTTCCAAAACCAATTTTCGACGATCTCATGGTTTTACAAAAAAAAAAATTTCGTTATGTTTTTCTGTTGATTTTTTTAAAATTCCGATATTTTTACTGAAACACAAAAGTATACAAGTCATATAACACACTATTATAATGGAACACAAGCAAATTTATATTAAAAAAACATTAACCTACTAAGGAAGGGGTTTCTAAAATTCAACCCCTAAGGGGATGAAACAGGGGTTCAGACTTTATATAGAGAAACAGTATATCGTCCTATTAACTCGAAACTTCACAGAAGTACTCTAAAAAATAAATGTTTAAACACGTGTTTTACAGTTTTTAATAAATTATCCCCTAAGGGGGTGAAATGGGGGTTCCAAGTTTGTAATGGAGCAAAATTGTTACACCGCGGACGAAGTCGCGGGCGAAATCTAGTTGTTAATAAGTTGTCATTAAAAACGTACAAAAATTATTCTGATATTTCAGCGATTTGCTAGGTTTCCAAATGATTTTTATCTTGGAACGGATTGCTAGATTGCATTTAGTTCTATTATTGTCGGAGGAACGTACTAAAATTGCCCTTTTCTTTATATAGTTGCGAAAAACTCAGAAAAAAATTCATAGTAAAAACTTAATTGTCTTGTTGTCACACTTGTCAGTTTGAAACTTTTGGGTTTCAAATTAGACCGGACTAGCTTTGGAGAATCTGGCCATAAAAAAACAAAGAAAACATTAAATTAAATAAAAATAAACACGCAACCATAACACCTAGCACATAGTCCATATCAAGTAGCGCCGATGTTGCCAAATATAGATGACATTTGCCCATGCTCGAGATTTTGAGTAGTACACTGAACATATGAGAATAAGTATATACCACCGTAACTGGCGCTAAACCGCGTAAATGCGCCTTTTATGGCCAGTTTTATCTGCGAAAATAAATCAGAGAATTATAGTGCAGCCTTTAAAGCCTTACTGGTGTGTGTGTATAGTGCTAGGCGTTTTGTAGGTACCAGAAGGCCCGAAGCCCGACTAAATTCAGACTTTTTTACTTTTTAAAATGTGTTACTTAATGAACTGACAGTAAAAGGCGCATTCACGCGGTTTAGCGCCAGTTAGGCTAATAAGTTTTATATAATAACTGCTAATCTCACATGTACTACTCAAAATCTCGAGCATGGGCAAATGTAATATACAGAGTGTCCCTGAATTTTCGTAACAAGCAATATATCAGTTATTCTAAAAGCTAAAGTAGTCTAGGCTAGGATATCGAATGGACTTCCACAAAATATCCTTGAAACCATTTTTCATTATGTCAACCCTCAAAAATCCACCCTCACCCCTAACATTTCAAATTAGATCCCCAATTTTTTTTACAGAAATAAAAATCTTACTTTGTTTCATATCTGGTAATAAACTTATTTGAGATATTTATTCCTATCTTAAGGAAATATCATGGAAATATCAGGAAACTTATAAGAAAATATTTTTTAAAAGTGTTGTTTTACCGTTGTAATGTTAATTTTTATGACAATGTAAGCAATTTTCTTTCATACTAACCTAAAGTGACCATCCGTCCCGATTTTGGCGGGAAAGTCGCGCTTTTAAGTGGCCAGTACCGATTAAAAAAATAGCTGTATTTTGGCGTAAATAGAACTGCAAGTGACAATGCCGAAGGTGTCAAGTGCCACAATCATGCAACAATGCCTTTGGGTTCTATTTTACGATCGTATTGTATCGGATTCGATACTTCCCTCTTTACTAATGCAAAAGAAAAATATGTATGCAGGGTGTCCGAAAAGTCTTATTGTTAAAAAATGTACTTTTTTTATGTCATTTAACTTTTTCAACCCCCTCGAGGGGTGACGCTACGGAGTTGAGGTCAAAATTTTTTAATGAAGCCCTATACCGTGTGGTACCTGGTTTTAAAGGTCTTCAAAAAAAGAAACATTTCACCGCAAACCCGAGGTCCGTATCTTAATTCGTTTTTAACTGGCAGGCCTATAAATATTAGAAATCTTAAAAAAAAAATAAAAACTTAAGGACCTTTATTTCTCTTATTACTTTAAAAGGTGTTTAAAATGACCGCCATGAACTTCTTTGCAGTGATAAAGTCGATTTTTAACACTGCCAAGAAGTAACACCTGCCATTCTCGAAAATTTGAGAAGTGAGTTCCAAAATCGAGTTTATTACTGCCACGAAGTTCATGGTGGTAATTTTATACAAGTAATAAGGGAAATAAAGGTATTTAAGTTTTTAATTTTTTTTAAACATTTTTAAATTTTAAAGGTTTGCCTTTCAAAAACGAATTAAGATACGTACCTCGGGTTTGCGACAAAATGTTTCTTTTTTGAAGACCTTTAAAATAAGGTATCACACGGCATAAGGTTGCGTTTAAAATTTTTGACCTCAACTCCCTAGCGTCACCCCTTAAGGGGGTTGAAAAAATTAAATTACCTGAAAAAGTAGATTTATTAACCAATAAGATATACCGAAAATGTGGTGTCTATCTTTACTAATAGCAAAGATACGTAAAGTCTTATGGGCTTATATATAATTTGGCGATACTGACATTTAAATGAAATTTATGTAAAATTTTTGATTTATCACATTATGACATTTAACATTATTACATTTAACTTCAATCAACTGCCTTATTTTTTACTAATTAGTATATTTTAGGGATATTCTCTCTAGTTTAAATGGGAAAAGTATTTTCTATGTTAGGATTAAAATTATTTTTGAATATCTTTTCAGGTCTGAGCGAGAATCCTATGGTGATAATGCCATTGGATATGTGCAGGTAAAGAGGGATGGAGACATATGTATGGTTAAGGCAAGAATAACTTCTCCCCAACCCTCTAACCCAATCAAACCCAACCCAACCTGAGCGCAATGTAAGGCATACAGCTTATTCTGTTACAGCTATGTGTGATGAGGCTAAGGAGATAATTATCTCTGTTCAGTGTGAAGACTGCCCATTTAGGTAAATAAATTATTGCATACATACAGTATAGTAGGAACAATTCTTAATATTTTTTCGTGTATATAATAAGTTACAAGAGGATTACTATACTAAGAAACCGTACATAACATAATTTAGGTCTATATCCTATGATTTTTTCAATTTATTTAATCATTTCATTACAGGAGGATGTAAACATGCTATTGCATTCTTCTATGGTTGCACAGAAGGAGCGAAGGAAGACCCACCTATTCAAAGGAATTATCAGAAATTAAATGAATAAAAAGGTGTCATGTGTGCCAAATCAGAGTAGTTGTTGAAACATATCCTGCAATTATCTAGTTTTGTATGAAGAAAAAACATTTTTCGTAGGCATAAGCTAATTGCCAAACTAATAAATAAACATACGTAAGAAAATAAGAGAATTACAATTCAGTATACATACATATAAGAAGAATTTTTTTATTCGAAACAATAAAGTTGTTCTCAAGTAAATTCTTAAGTTACGAGTATTTATTATTATTATTATTATTATTATTATTATTATTATTATTATTATTATTATTATTTTAGAGTATATAATACATACATACAATACTTCTTAGTATAGAACGACTCATTTTTTGCATGGATAACAAAGTTGCCACTTCATCATTTTTCTTAAAGTTATACATATTTTAGGAAACAATATGCAACAACAAAACAAGTGTTATGTAAAGGGCAGCTAGAGAATAAGCAATTAGCAACATAATCCTATAGCCCTATTGCAAAAAGTCATTCGCAGGTTAAACTTTACTGACAAATAAGACATTTTTAAATAGTTTTTAAGGGTAACTAAACAGGGATGATTTTTCTCTTATACGAGTATTTGTATATAGTAGTAAGTATGTGGTAGTATATTATGTAAATCATTATTTTAAACATGCTTGTATTTTTTGAATACAAGAAATTGTAATTTATGCAAATTAAACTTAGTTCATAGACTAGTTTAAATATTAGTGATTTTTATTATTAGATACGTGTAAAGAGAAATGTATTTTCTAATTTTAATTTTATTAGTACCTAAAGCATGTAAAATTAGGACTTCATATTATTCATAAGTATTGTTGAGCACTGTATGTTCCATGTATCTGGACACAGCGCACAATGGCAGTGGAGATTGGGGACAGGGCCGTCGAGAGCCGGCACGGGCCCCGGTGGTAAAGTTTTTCTGGCCCGAGGCCCCCTGGCTGATAATCGAGAGCCGGGATGGGCCTCGGAACAGTAAAGTTTTATAATAATTGACTAATAAGTATATTTTGAGTTGCGGGCTCCTCAAAGCAGTGCGGGCCAGTGGCGGTTTCTAGAATTTGAAATTGTCGTATCTCAGTTCCAACGCATGGGACCCACTGCAAATTCTAAAATGTTACTATTGGGTACTCTACAATCATGTTCGTGGAAAAATATTTAATTTTGAAATTTGCGAAAAAAAGGTAATTTTTTGGGCCGCTTCACTTGAGATCTGAGAAAGCTCTGAAGAAAATTTTACTCAGCATATTTTTTCATAAAGTATATCAAATTTTGTCGACAAATTCCAAATTTCGTGAAAATATTCTAATTTTCCTTAAAGAAATGACATTTTAAATTATTTCTTAGACAAAATATTTTAGGGTAAAATTTTTAAAAACTAATTAATTTCAAGATATTAGAGGTAATTCGATAAAATTTGAATTTTTTCGATAAAATCTGATAAAACTTATGGAAAAACTTGGAAATAAAATTTTCTTCAGAACTTTCTCAGATCTTAGGTGAAGCGGCCCAAAAATTAACTTTTTTTCAAAAATTTTAAAATAAAATATTTTTTTACAAATTATTTCTAGAGTACCCAATAGTAACATCCTATAATTTGGTGTGGGTCCCATGCGTAGGAACTGAGATACGACACATCTAAAATTTCACGGGCCGCGCCTGGTGCCCTCCCTTGACGGACCGGATTGGGGATGAGCCAAATAACAAGCACAACTCCCTATACCAAAGAGGAGCCAGAATATATCCATTATACCTAAACCTGAGGAAAGAGAAGCTTTTACTCAACGTCACCACATCGCACGCAAGCAAAGAAAAGGCAGTTACATTATACTACCAACATCACGTTAGGAAACCTAACACGTGGTATCTCATGGTATCTCGAAAATGCCCTTGGGTCCAGGGCTCGGCTGTCTCCTTACTTAATCCTCTACGTGGCGCTTGTCACCTTTTTACACAACGTTAGTTAGGGTTCTAGGATATTGCTATAGGAGATATCCGAGAAATTACATATTTGTTGCTTGGCCCCTTGTTGCTCTACAGGGGCGATATTTTATTTTATTTATTCGAAGCCAAACCTTATTTTATTGTAAGTTAATAAATCCTATTTTTATAACCTGTTTTAACTTTATTCCCTCCATAACATCCCAGAAACTATTACTTAGTCTCAGTCGCAACAACCCCCGTTGTGACAATATAATATGTATTTGAATCACAAGTTAACTTGATTTTATATCTGTTTTATATCTACTTAATATCAAACTTAATTTAGCCTTGGTTTTTCAAGACCAAATTAAGTAGGAAGTCAAACTAAATTTAACCACATTTTTCTTAACCACATTTTTCTTTTGGTCTCGCTTAATAACTTTACACCACCTTCTTCTGGCTTCGGATTTTTTGGGCACGCTAAAAAAAGTTTGTTCGGGCTCGTTGCGCTGGTATTTGTGCACATTGGCACAATACAATACTTTGTGTTGATAAAATTTTATAGCAACAGGAATCAATCGTACAGTCGCAGTAAAAACTCAACAATGATAGATAAAAAATTAAAAAAGATACTGATGAAACCTAAAACTGAGCAAGCCTGTCCGAAAACGGTATTTAATAAATAAATATAATAAAATTAAAATAATGAATAGTAATTTTCACTTTCTTTGTTGTGGTTTGATTTACTCCCTAATGAAATTATGCCCCTTTCTTTATGTAAATAATTATTGATTCAAATATTGCCTTCCAGGCTACAATAATTTGAAAACAGTTTAAAATATTGGCTACAAATTGTAATACTATATTGTGCAACTAGTGTTGAAAATAGCACTTTTAGTAGAGTGTTTGTGCCGGTTGTCCATCAATCCAAATCCCAATCCAAATCCCCCCACTCTTCACCCCACCAAATCCCCCCACTCTTCACCCCACCAAATCCCCCCCACTCTTCACCCCACCAAATCCCCCCTCTCCTCTCCCCACTCCTCTCCCCTCTCCTCTCCCCTCTCCTCTCCCCACTCCTCTCCCCACTCCTCTCCCCACTCCTCTCAGGAGCTTCCAAATGAGCTTTCAAAACTATTCCTCCTACCAGCTTTTCCCCACACCACTTTTATTGCTATAAATTCTCAATATTTACAGTATTTAACACAATTCAGATCATGTCTGTAGCAGTCCCTATTGATCTCTCCTGGGACGCAGAACATTACGAAAGCTATAATCCACAAGACTACATAGAAAACAATTTAATAATAATAAATCCACCTCCCAACCTATCTAAGAGTACTAAAAAAAAGTTTCGAACTGAACAGATAAAGAAAGTTCAAGAATTGGAAACAGAAAAGGAAAAGACTGAAAAGAAAGAAAAACTATGTCTTGCCCAACAGCAAATGTAATGTTTAGTCATGTAAGCGGAAAGAAAACCTTGCAGGATTTTACTACAGATGAACTAGAAATGTTACCTTTGGAATATCTAATTAATTATGCAGATCCTTTGGAACTCTTGGATGTATGGGGGAAATTACCAATGTCTTATAAATCAAGTTTTGATCTTCAAATTAAATTGCCATGTTTTATACATTACAATCGTCCTGACTGGAGCACACAATTCGATGGTCCTCCTGTATCTCAGAAATCATGTTTCATGTGCAATAGAAACATAAAGTAGAATAATGTAGATAAACTCACTGTTATTTTTTCAAAAATAAACCTGTATTTTAATAAATGAATTTTTCATAAATGTCAAACAAATAATTAGAAGTATTATTCATTAATCCACCTATCACCAATCACCCTACCAAATCCCCCCACTCTTCACCCCACCACCGCTACTTCCAATCCATATTTAAAGCTATAACAAACCATTTTTGCGGTTAGTTATGTATCCTAAGTGGTTCAGTATTACTACATATAACTTTAGTGTTTTATCAAGGTGTCGTTGTTTAGTTTGCAAAAACCTAATTGTTAAGAGTAATAGTGCTTGTATACAGTATTGTACAAATTGTTGTGAGCTGAGACCAGTGAAAATATCTGAAGAAATGTGTTGACTTTTATAAAAGAAGAAAATGCTAAAACCTCAACAGAAAATAAAAGTGTTGGAACTCCAATATCATCTTATTAAAGTAAAATACAGACTTTTTCAGAAAAATTATGGTAGTGAAATACTAACATTGTATGATGAAGCTATTATTTTATGTGATAATCTACTAAAGGAATCTATAACAGTTAAACATTTTAATGATCATTTGATGATAATAAATTTGGGATTAGATTCACATAAATCCTATAATGTAATGAGAAGAATGATTGCTGAAGAATAAAATCCATTACAACGTTAAATTCATACAGTTCGTCTTCTCAGTTCATTTGTGATTTTAGAGAAGCACTATGAAGAAGGTTACATTTAACGAAAATATGAATAAAATTCATGTATTGTTTGCATGGAAGTTTGCTTACAAAGCAGCACGTCAAAGTGATTATGAGCAGTATGTATTGGATCGCTACCGCTTTCAAAATAGACTTCAATATGCTGAGAACCTCCTAAAGGATGTTTTGGATGAAAATTATAGGAAGAAAATATACAATGAACGTTTTAAATAATTTTTGTTTTATTACAACCAATTCAAGCTCATATCCTCCCACCTCGACCATGTGGTCTTGACTTGCAATACTGAGTGGGGGAATATCTATAAATTTATACGCACACGGTTTCGAAAACATTATTTGCTAGAAATAATACATAAATATGATTCAAAAACGAAAGCTGGTTGGTTGCAGAAAATCGGTGAAAAAGCTTAAACAAGAAGACAGAAGCAGATGCCCTGTTTGTTTATATTCCATGAGAAGAGAAGAAATTTGCACACCCAATTCGTGCACACACAAATTTTGTATAAAGTGTTTAACAGAGTGGACGAAAACAAACGCACATTGTCCTCTTTGCAGAAGATTCTATTTCTCAATTGTTTTAAAAGAGACTAAGGAAAAGATTCTTGTGAAAAAAAATGACAGTGCTGATCAAGCTCTAGTGATATTGTTGTATATAAGTGACATGAATTTAATATAGATATATCAGAAGTAAATAAAACCATGTTGTTAAATATAAAGTTTCTTTATTTTATTTTATTATATTACATCTTTTTTTAATATCCAAGAATTGTGTGATTTATCCATTCCCAACCATTTAACATAAACTTTATCTCCCTTTCTTCTTAGCACCTTTTCCACGAGATACACGTTTGAATGTTTGACTTTCTGCAACTCCGGTTCATAAAAACTACCTAAAATTATTTCATTTTTGTCATCTGTCAGCAAATATGTTCTTGGGTTGGTTAATTTCATTTCTTTAATTTGAAAAATTTCATTTGACCAGTTTGGTGTATAGCCCTTTTGAAAAGCCTCCCTGTATTTACTAACCCTAACATAATCCCCTTGTTTAAATTTTGATTTTCTGGGGTCAATTGTTTTTATATTATTATAAGTTGATTTTAGAACATCTTTTTCATTTTCTTCATTTATATCTATAGGTTTTAATCCTGTTGTTCTATGTTTAGTTGTATTATACTTAAAAATAATATTATTTAGGATATCCAACCATTTATAATTGCCTTGCAAGCTAAACTGTTTCCACATGAGAGTTTTTAATGTTCTGTTGACCCTTTCAACAATCCCCGCTTTGATAGTGGAATATGTACTGTAGTGATTAATGTTATATTTTTCCATTAATTTATTAAAGTTTTTGTTGAAAAATTCTCTTCCTTGATCTGTATGTATGTTAGTTGGAGTAGTTTTCGCAAGCTTTAAAATTTTTTCCATAGCTAAAGTTACTTCCTCAGCAGTTTTTCTTTTAACAGGTTGAACCCAAACAAATTTGGAAAATGTGTTTATAACAACTAAAATATATCTATATCCTTTATTTAGTTTTGCATAAGGTATCATTTCCACCAAATCAGCTTGCCATAAATCGTTTAAATTTTTAATAATAACCCGTCGTCGTCTAAAATTTTTTCTAGCAGGTTTATGTAACTCGTTGACTAGATCTTCCTTGATGTTAGGTTGTGCAGACATGATAATTAAATGTTTAGTTTGTTACTTCTACAGGACATTTTATTAACAATTCACCATAAAAATCTTCTAAATGACTACCTTCAGGACGATGAAAAGAAAGAACATCCCCTTTCTTTAACCGAATACCTACAGGGTCGGTGATCTTTTTTCCGTTAATTTTTAAGAAAACATATTTTTTCGGGTATTCTCCAGAAACTATAGTAGCAGATTCCATAGGAAAAACATATGTAATTCGTTTGTCTTGTAATAAATGGTAAACTCTATCGGATAGAGAGTAAATTCCCATGAAGGGTAACACCAAATTATACCAAAGTTTAACTGCACTAAGGTCAACAACTTTTATAATGTTATGTTCTTCAGATGAAAATTTATTATCCTTGCCAAAGATGTGGGAACCAAACTTGTCAATAGACATGGTTGTTGCCAGCGGTAGAATAAGGAATAAACATGTGAGAATTAGTATTTATTTAATTATTTTTGCTTCTCTTAGTTCTTCTAAAATCGATATTATTTCATTTTGATGACCAGTATGTCCTGCCATTTGCGATGACATCAACAATTTCAATCTATCTATGATTTCGTTTGGATCGTCATAATAAACGTAATCTAATTTCTTTTTTGATAAATTTAACATAGCTCCCCCCTTTCCACTTTTTGTAGACAGATTTCTTGTAGAACGCGGTCTTTGTGGAGGTAACAAACGTGAAGTGCTTGGTAGAACTGCACGATAACCTGTCTCTGTTGTGCTTCCACGTTTTAATATACCTTTTTGTAATAAGTAAGGTTTAACTATTGTCAAGTATTTAATGTCGGTCGAACCTTGAATTTGACTATTAGGATCAAAATTTCGTCTATATGCATTTGTCCTATTCAAAACATCCATATAATTTTCCATATCATTTGATGTATAACGAACAGGTTCTTTTTTAAAAAGAAGCTCATACAATCCAGGTGTTCCCTCATACCTAACTCCTTCAACTTTAAAATCTTTTCCTATGAAATCCGCCACAGAATTAGCAATCTTATATTTATCTGCATCAACATCATGGCTAAACCCATATTTGTTATCACATTTGCCTTCCGTGTCTTTTATTAGCCCATCCACGAAAGGTCTTAGAAGTGAATGATATGCTTCCAAATATTCTTCATAAGCAGGTGTTCTTGTTAATTCTAAAACATCTTGTCGCAACTCACTTATAGTTGGTTCAATTGTTGTTTCAGGGCTTGATTCTCCTGTACGAGACTGTTGCGAATCTTCAAAAAATACTTCTTCATCTCCTAAAAGTGAGGGCATGTGTGTTGAAAGATATTTACTATATGCATTTGATTTCCTTTGATTAACCTCTGGCGTAGGAAATTGAAATTTTGGAGTCGAAACTAATTGTGGTGAATATACTTCTTTTTTAATGAACGGTTCTGTTTTAATTGTCTGAATTAACTCATGCAAAGGTTGAGTTATTGGTTTAAATTCTTTTTCCATACGAATTTCTTTATCAGATAAATCTGATTTTAAAGCTTTATACTTTTGTCTAACGGCTTGTCTAGTTTTTACCAACTCTTTCGCTGTTTTTTCGTCCATCTTTACAAAAGGTAGGTTGTATACTAGAAAATTATCGTTGTGTCAGAGAGTTATATAGTGGAAATAAAATTATCAAATCCTTTTCTATAGCGACCATCATTAAATTGGCAGTCTTTGTCAATAACGACAAAGTCATATTTATGTTTCCAACACATTGAACACAAGTTTTTAAACTCCTGAAAGCTCATGTCACCATTTACATGATCATCATATATATGTTTCAAGTTTGTAGCATCCTGTTGAAAAATTACCAAGAGGTTGGCATTATCACGTATAAGTTGTTTAGGGATTGATGAATATGTTTGACACAAATAAAAACAATCTGTATTTTTATGACGTCCGAAACAAAAATAATCCCTCATAAGACTTTGATCAGTGCATACTATATCATCAAATACAATCAATTAATTTGGTTTTATTTTAGTGGGTGAAACAATATCCTCAGCGTTCGATGATTCAAAATAACCAATAAACTTTAGTGGAGCAAAAAGCCTTTTTAGATATTCATATTTTGATTGATATAAGGATTTTGAGTACACATATATGTTTTCAAATCTTAATCCATTAGGGTGTGTTATAAGAGAAATCATAACATTTGTCTTCCCACAACCCGATGGTCCTACTATTAAACATCTTTTACAGTTTCCACCAAATAATTGTCCATGTTTTCGATAATTATCATGACATAAATCAAAATTATTTATCGGTAAAGAAAAATCTTGTTTTTTGATCTTCATTGTTTGAACATCACTATTTAAGTAAGGTTATTTGCGTTTTTAAATCATTTATATATAATGATTAGACATAATAATAATGTCATTCACTGCGTGGAAGGACAGAGAACAGGTAGTGGTTTATTAAATACTCTTATTAATAAATTACCAGTAGAGCTCCATATTCCTTCTTATAACTTTTGTGGGCCTGGTACAAAGTTAAATAAAAGGCTCGTCCGAGGTGATAAGGGAATTAATTTATTAGACGAAGCTTGCAAAGAGCACGATATAGCATATTCGGTATATTCCGATTTAAAAAACAGAAACGAGGCAGATAAAGTATTACCTAAAAAGGCATTTAATAGATTTAAAGCTTCAGATTCAACTCTAGCCGAAAAACTGTCATCCTTGGCTGTGGCCGGAATCATGAAAGCAAAAACAAAACTCGGTATGGGAATAAGAAAAAGAAGTCATAAACGCAAGAAAGGAGGTCACATATCCTTTAACCAAGGTGTAAGAAAAGCACGTGAAGAGCTGGTTGGAAAAAAGTTTGCTAATATAAGAAATGCTGCCAGCACAGCTTTATCATCCATTAAAAAATTAAAAATAAAAGAACCTAAACAAAGAATTATTCCAATTCCAAAAACTGGTGGAATTTTACCTTTAATACCTATTTTTGCTGGTTTATCTGCTCTAGGAGCCCTAAGCGGAGGCGCTGCTGGCATTGCGCAAGCAGTAAATTCTGCCAAAAATGCACAGAAGAAGTTAGAAGAACAAACAAGACACAACAAAGAAATGGAAAAAATATCGATAGGGAAAGGGCTTTATTTAAAACCTTATAAGCAAGGGTGTGGTCTATATCTTAAACCATATTCAAAAAACTGTTAAATTTGCTACCTCGCCGACCTTTGACAAATATAGATTTATTAAAGTATGCAAAAATATTAAAGTTGCAACATTTTAGAGGTGTCTTTATGAGAAACAAGTTACCCAAAAAAATAAAAAAATATGAAACCGGTATTATAAATTTAGATGATGATATGGGGGAAGGCACTCACTGGACAGCGTATGTTAAAAATAATAATAACATAATTTACTTTGATAGTTTTGGAAATTTACGACCACCAAATGAAGTTATAACTTATTTCTATAGCGATGGTAGCAACAACAATATTAAATATAACTATGAGAAATATCAATCTTTTAATACCTCAACTTGTGGACAGTTATCATTACAGTTTATTTATAATAATACGTAACTGTGTTTCCATTTTATTCTTATTTCGACCATCATGTCGTTTACTATAGCTCTTTCCACAAATTCAGCTATACTTCAAGAAGATTTCCATCCACCTATTTACTTAGATCCTAACACTTCCTACGTTGTCGGACTTACCAACTTTGAAACTTTTAATGCAATACCAAATATTGATAAAAGTAATAATAAAGTATATTTTGGAAAAAATAATGAATTTTTAACAATTCCTACGGGAAGTTATGAAATGGACGATGTTAATAAATATTTACAGATTGAATTCCAAAAAAGAAATATTTCATTTCACCTCTATGCAAATAACAACACATTACAATCAACAATAAAGTCTACTTTAGATATTATTTTTAAAGATGGAACAATAGGAAAACTTTTGGGTTGTAATAATGGGATAATATCTGGTGATGGAGTTCCAAGAACATCGCAAAATCCAGCAGAGATTATAAAAGTTAATTCTTTATGCATAGACTGCAGTATCGCAGAAGGTTCCTATCTGAACGGAAAGCCAGTACACATTATTCATCAGTTTTTCCCTAATGTTAGCCCTGGATTTAAAATAATAGAAAGTCCCCAAAATATTATTTATTTTCCTGTTACAGTAAAAGTAATAGATAAAATAACAATAAAGGTAATAGATCAAGATTTAAATATTGTTGATTTTCGAAACGAAACTGTAACAATAAGGTTGCATATAAAAGAAGTATAATGGTTATCCTTTATAATAGAAAAACCTTCAATTTACCCACAAAAATTAATAAAAACTATAAGAAGACTAAACACCGTAAACCAAAGATTAGTAGAAAGAGAAACACACAAGGGATAACACCTGAAAATATAAGCTTTTTGAAATCTCTAGGTTTAAAGGTTTTACAGCGGGTTGCACAAAACTTTAATCAAGCGTTAAATCCTAATTCTTAATTAAAAACAAATGATTCTCAGTTTAACAGAGCGTTAAATTTTTTTTCTTTCTGCAACAGCAAAAATTTTTGGCTAATCAATGATTAAACTGACAAAAGCCACTAAAAAACCAAGGTGTTGTTTACTTTTTCATTTGTTTTTAATGAAGAGAGCACTTAACGATGAATTAAACTAATTACACGATATGCTGTGATTAAAGTCATGTTTTTGCTCACATTTTTCATAAAATATTGGTTACTTTGGCAAAATTTTATGTTCCAATACAAGAGATTGAAAGAAAACTCCTTACTTCAATATTTTAAAATAAAACTCTATACACTTTTATTGCAGATGGGCATATTATTTAACATAATGCTTAAATAAGCATGTACTTACCTACCTTTACAAACACATAAAAAATGTAGGAAAAATAAAGTTCACCATTTAGGTATAACGTGGATTTTACCAAAAAATGTAGGTACCTTTCATCTTCAATACCATAACAAAATTACTCTTTAAATATTATTTTGTTGTTGGACTTATGCAAACATAATATTCTATTGCTCAAATTCCTGTTAGTTATAAACTAAGATGAAATTATTGTAGGCCTATGGTTATAAACTATTCTTTTTATGGCATTATATTAAAACAGTTTTCCTACAGTCTTCTATAAAAATATAGATATTCTGCTAAATTTCCTTTTGCTTACTTTTCTTCAATCACACAGTTTTCTGTAACACCTCACATCTCTCTTAGTTTAAATAGCAAACCCTTTTGTGGGTATAAAAATAATAACTATAACAACTTGTAGAGGTAGTTATTTTCTGAATTACTTTCGTCCTAACGTCGAAAACTATCTTATTTACAGCAAAACACTGGAATGCAAGCAAGTTTGTATTAATTATTTCTTTTATGTTAGTCAGGCTCTCTCGATAACAGAAAAACAAAGGGCTTGTACGTAAACAAAATAAATCCTATAAACAAAAGACTGACGTTATAACCTAACCTCAAATTTTTGAAGTACTTCACCCTCCGGACTAGGGATGGCAACGATACATCGATGTTTTGAAAACATCGATATATCGAACTTAAAATTCGATGTTTTTCCATCGATGTTTTAAATATCGATGTTTCGTTGCATCGATGTAACAACTGGAACATCGAACAAACATCTAACTCCATTCAACACGTGTTCGTGTGAATGTGCGACGATTATAAAACTGATGGCGTTTTCCATTGGTAGAACCAGCGCGAACTGAGTGTACGTGCGTTTGTGTCCTTTTCTACCTATATACAAAGAAGAATGATAGAAATACATTTGACGTGTCCTAAATTTACCAATGGAAAACGCTATGAATGGCCCGAATGGGAGTCAACGCTGGGTTGCCACAATAATTTACGATCGCGGCGCAGTAGAAAATAAATGTTATTTTAGTTTGAATGATTCTTTGTTTTATTTATTATTTTGATATTATATATTATGCGAGAATACATCGATGTTTTTCTTTCGATATATTGGATCCATCGATGTGACTTCCAACGATGTCGATACATCGAAGTTTTTCTTTCGATGTTTTGAACCCATCGATGTGACGTCCACCGATGTCTAACGATGTCGATAGATCGATGTTTTTTTTAAAAATTGCCATCCGGACTCCGGATGTGAGGCGTGTTGACAAATGCATCGATCCGGATCAGTTTACGAGCTTTAAGCGAATAGCGAATATACAATAAATTTAAAATGAGGCGTCAGATAACAACAAAGCCATTTTTAAATCAGTGAGCAAATCATTACCCAGTCAGACCATTGGGCAACACTGTCTCATTTAATCTTAATATTTTGATTTTTTAGGTCAAACATTGACTATATGGAGCAACGTTGCCAAATAAGGTAACGTAGCCATGACTAGGTCACCGATTTAAAATCGCCTCAAATAACATTGAGGTATCGTGAAGTGGTCCCGAGAAACCGTGGTCCCGAGTAATCTAATTTTCGTCAATAAAATACGGCTAAGTTCATGCACTTGAAAAAATGCGAATTTGTTTCGAGTGCATATTCAACTTTCTTAAATTTAAAAATAACATTAATGCCACAGATCAAACTTAAAAAAAAGCATTTCTATTATTTTTAAAAAATAATAGTTTTTATTATGGAATCTTTATCTAGTTTCACAAATTTTCAGGGAATAATGAACAAAGATATAAAGTAACTGATGTAAATTTATGTTCTGAAAAATCACAAAACACATTTTATTTATGTAAATAACAAATTTTTATTTAAAAACTATTTTAGCATTGATTTGATTTGATGTCACCAGTAGGTACTTGTTAAGCCTATATTCACATGAAAATATCTGCAAGGTTTTTTCTTGTGACTTATCTGGTACCTGTAACAAAAAAAAACAAAGCAAATAAAGTAAAAAATTACACAATTACATAATAATTTTAATAAAAGCACAATGTTCTACTGTCTACAGCCCAAGTAAATAACTTGTTTATAGATATCTTATTCTAAATACTAACAAGTGTATGGGGATATGGGTTTTATATTCACATGATAAAAATGGTCGTTAAGTAAACGTGCCACAAAAAAAATTAGAGTTAATGAATCTTGAGCAAAGAGTTTATTAAAGGAGAAAGAGCAAAATTTTACTTAAACGAAGTTGAGGTGGATTAAATAAATACTCTAGTTTGCTCGAGTTCGAGCGTGACACATGGTTAATAAAATTATAATCGTTATACTACCAGCAATTAGGTTTACAAATTGACCAGTATATCCACCCAGACAAAAATGTTTTGTTAGCTTAACTGGACAAAAGTTATATAGTATGCTATTACGGGTATAAACACAGAACTTGAGGTTAAAATAAGAAACAAAATTGTACTCAAAAATTTTGTAACGTAGGTAGTGATAGCTACATATTTAACTAAGATATTAATGGCAATATTTTACCTTAACAACAAAGGTTTTGCTTCCAAATTTTTTTCTTGGCAGTAAGGTATTTCGCCGAATATTGATTGTGTCTAGGATAATCTGTCAAATAACATTCATTTAGAACTCCATTCCTTACATGTAGGTTTATCAGGAAGTATGTTTTTGTGCTTTATCTTCCATCAAAAGTTCGATTTTTAGGGTTAGGAATTCTCATTCTTGAGAAATATTAAAATCTTTTGAATGCACCTAAAACAAACATATAAATGGATAATAATGACAAGAGGATTGTAGTTAAGGAAGCTGAAAAGCAGCAAATTTTTTATGTAAAGCATTTTTAACGCAAATTTTAAAAATCAACAGAAAAATTATACAAATTTGGCTGGTATCTGTACGGTATTTTATGGTTCAATGGTTTCATACAACTTACCTTAGAAATACATATACATATGTTCACAAGTTTATTTTCTTCTATATTTGTGTAATTTTTCTATTCGCTTTGCCTATTTTCCCAAAAATATTTGTTTTGATTCAATATAACTTCGCCTTACAAGAAATAAGAAATACAAAACGCTTTGTTGATTGTTGACATTAAAATCTGACGTTTATTGTTCGAGTTTTCCCGAAACTGCGACCTTTGGAAGCGATGTTGCGCGATTGCTGTTTCGAGTAGGCTTGGGCCGGCTTTGATTAAATCTTGGGTAACTTGACTAAAATTTAACAACGCAAATTTAACACGTTGTTAGCTAATCATCCTTTCTGCAACCCGCCGTTAGTATAATGGATATCCTTAACGTAGCAGAAGGTCTTTTCATAGATAATTCAATTGTGCATTCCGAAGTTCATGGTTATGAACCATACCTACCTACAAAATTGGGAAATAATGATGAAATTATAATACCTGTTCATTAGGGTGGATCGAAAAAATCTTTTTTTGGATTTTCAGTTGACCTTACCTGGCGAAAGTTGTCAGTAGATATCATGATTGTTTTAGCCAAATCTCAGAATTTTCGAACATCATCTTCAGGTTCCCCGCGAGTGTCAAAGTTTAGGGAAAATGACAATTTTTTACCTTTACCAAAAAAATAACGGAATGTTTTTCTTTAATTATTTTACTTGGGATGATATGCCCAATCAATGTTGTATTATTAAAAAAAAACTCGGAATTTTTGATAAGCATCTAGAGGTTCCCCTGCTGTATACAAATTAAGAAAAAAATTAAAATAAGTTAAAAACTTAAAAAAATTTATTTTGTGTAATTTTTGTTAAGCAAATGATTTTTGTTTTGCTTGACAGACGAGACAAAATGATTTTTTGGTATTAAAATATGGAAGCTTGTTCCTAGAGTCTATTTTGGCCCTAATGAATCCGTCTCTAGCTTCTTGGCCTGAAACAGCTAGAGAAGCCTCTGTTACAAGCTTAATACTCCTCTCCACAGCTTGGGTGTGGCAAGGAAATGTAGGAAGAGGCATATTTTTAAAATTTATGCCACACCCAAGTTGTGGAGAGGAGTATTAAGCTTGTAACAGAGGCTTCTCTAGCTGTTTCAGGCCAAGAAGCTAGAGACCGAATCATTAGGGCCAAAATAGACTCTAGGAACAAGCTTCCATATTTTAATACCAAAAAATGATTTTGTTTCGTCTGTCAAGCAAAACAAAAATCATTTGCTTAAGAAAAATTACACAAAATATATTTTCTTAAGTTTTTAACTTATTTTAATTTTTTTCTTAATTTGTATACAGCAGGGGAACCTCTAGATGCTTATCAAAAATTCCGAGTTTTTTTTTAATAATACAACATTGATTGGGCATATCATCCCAAGTAAAATAATTAAAGAAAAACATTCCGTTATTTTTTTGGTAAAGGTAAAAAATTGACATTTTCCCTAAACTTTGACGCTCGCGGGGAACCTGAAGATGATATTCGAAAATTCTGAGATTTGGCTAAAACAATCATGATATCTACTGACAACTTTCGCCAGGTAAGGTCAACTGAAAATCCAAAAAAAGATTTTTTCGATCCACCCTACTGTTCATGAAGTAGACAAGTATACGCTTCCTTCCGAAAGCTTTCTTTACATAGAGGGTAAACTAACAAAAGATAATAATACTATCTCAAATACATTAAAATTGATAAACAATGGGATTGCATTCCTTTTTAAAGAAATGCGTTATCAACTAAACGGTGTTACAATAGATTCAGTTAGAGATGTTGGGTTAACTTCGACAATAAAGGGATACATGTCGTATAATAAAAATGAATGTAATAGACTTAAAAACGCAGGTTGGTTTCCTATGGAATCTTCACAAGTTGTTGACGCAACAACAGGATTATTTAATGTTTGCATTCCGCTTAAATTCTTAATGGGGTTTTTTGAAGACTACAAAAAAATTATTTTAAATGCCAAACAAGAACTTATTTTAGTACGAGATAATTCGGACAAAAATGCAACAATTAATACTGCAGATGAAAATCAAAAAATTGAGCTTACTAAGCTAACTTGGAATATACCTCACATTTCAGTAGCTATTCCTCAAGAATTAGCATTATCTAAAATAATTAATAAGAATACTGATGTAATAATTGCTTTCCGGAGTTGGGAACTGATTGAATACCCTCAATTATTAAAAACTAATCGTCATAACTGGCCTGTCAAAACATCTACGAAAGTTAATACCCCACGTCATGTAGCAATTGCTTTTCAAAAAGACTTAAGGGATAAATCAACAACTGATATGTCTCTATTTTCCAACGTTAATTTACGAAACATCAAAGTATTTTTAAACTCTGAGAGATATCCCTACAACGATCTATTTTTAGACTTTGCTAAAAATAAATTTGCATCATTATATGAAATGTTCTCACAATTTCAAAAATCTTACTATGGAATAACACCTGAACCCATTTTTTCTCCAAAGGAATTTAATACTTATGCTCCTATCGTATATATCGATTGTTCACATCAGAAAGAAACAATTGAATCCGGACCTATTGTTATGAGAGTTGAGTTTGAATTACATGATGATCTTAAAGACAAAATATCTGCCTATTGTCTTATTATGCATGACAAAGTATTTAGTTACAATCCATTAACCAAAAATGTTAGACAACTTGAAAGCGCATGTCTAACTATATAAAATCAATGCTCTACTATTCTTTCCTACCATTATGGGTGAAGATCTAGAACTTCGAGTATCCTACTTTTTAAAAGAACTGAAAAAATTAAAACAACAACTACAAGAATACTCTGACAAGAAATCTATGATTAAACAATTCTCATTTTTGAAATTATGAGGTTATTAATTGTCGATGTGCAAGGATTTAACATAGAAAATAAGAAGTTTATTCCCAAAGAGTTGGCTGCCTATGATGGACACAAAATATGCCCCTATATCTTTAAATCGCCATTTGATATAAAATACCTACCACCTGACTTACATAAACAAGCTGTATGGTTAATGAAAAATCATCACTGTATTCCTTGGAATGAAGGATATACACCAATTCACAAATTTTCTGAAATAATCAAGAATCTAACAGAAAAGGCTGATCAAGTTTATGTGAAAGGGAGAGAGAAATCCGAATGCATCCGAAAATATTCATTAAAACCAGTCATAGAACTTGATGAAAATCCAAAATTACAAGAAGGAGAAGCTCATTGTTTTTATCATTCTAAATCACCATGTATATGTGCACTTACTAATGTATACAATTTATATAATAATTATTTAATGATTGAATAAAACACATAAATGAAATAAAGTTTTTTATTTGTTATAAATTAGGTTTAAAATACTTCTTGAATAATTTGAGGTGACAAAAACTTCTTTACTTCATCCAAATGCTCCTCAAATCCCATTTGTTTCATCGTGTACAGAAAAGACTTTAAATCAGAAGTATGTAAATATATGTTACAGGCTTCGGCAGCTTTTTCATACTTTCTACCCATTTCTATACATTCTTCATACGTATAAAATCTTTCAAATCCATACTCGGCTTCATAGGCAGCATCAAATTCTAAATTACTGAAGTGTTGTGATAGATTCTCTATAGCACTTGTTAGGTTATATGCTACTGGTTGAGATGTATATGCTAACCACATCTTGTTGGAGAATGTTCAGACTTAAAGTAAGTTCAGAGCTTTAAATATTAATTTAGGAGGTGGGGGGAATAAAAAAAAATATATTTATAAGTTTTTATTTTCAATACAACTTTTTACAAATTCATTACATGTAAATGTTTCTACATCCTCCACAACACAATCTGAGTAAAAGTTTAATAATTCTAAAACACAGCAAACATTTAAACTATTTTCCATAGGTGAAATAACATCATATACATTTTTTAACAAATCACCATTTTTCATAGAGATTCCACTAACTAAAATATTGTAATATTTGGGAAATTCCTGGTTTTTTAAGATATCAAAACGATATTTGATTAAATTTGACACGTTCCCTAATTCATTTATGGTATCACCAGCTAAGAAAACTTCATTACCACCATCTTGTGTAATCTTAATTATTCTTGCATCACCAATAAACACAAAGTGAATCTCATAACCATTCCCCTTCATGGGTTGCCACCCGGTGTTGTTGGAATAAATGAAACTTAACATAATTCCTTGATTATTTAGTAAGGAAATCCATTGATCTTCATTAAAAATCACATTTTGATTATATTTGTATCCAGAGAGTTTAACAACAGGAATATATTTTCTCTCTAAGGAAAATCCAATGCTGACCCATTTGGATTTGGATTTGTTAATGTAGTAAATTGTTTCATTGATGAGAGCTGCATTGCGCTTCTTACTAAACTCTTGTTGGTTATAGTTTGTTGGTTGATACATTTTCAGATGCTTGCTTCAAATACTGTGAGTAGAACTGTGGGTGAGCGTTTAAATAAGCAAGCGTGGTAGTGGGGAAAGCAAGAGTGGTGGGGATAGTAAGAGTGGTGGGGGGATTTAAACACTAATCTTATAGATTTAAACATCATTTAGCGACTAACCATGAATGAGTGTAAGACAGAACTTTTTATCGACATTCAAGGATTCAATTGTTCTTTTGGATACATTCCAAAAGAATTAGCGATTTATGATGGGATTCGTTGCTCAAATTATCTGTTTAAATCACCATTTCAAAAAAATATGTTATCTACCCCTGATATCAAACTGGTTAAATGGGCCGAAGAGTATCATGGACTAAAATGGGAATTTGGAAATATAGAACTTAATGAAATTGATGATATTTTAAAGCATGTGTTAGAAGTTTACCAATCGCCCAAAATTTACGTGAAAGGGAATGAGAAAATAAACTACTTAAAAAAGTTTTTGAATGAAGATTTCATATACGCTATTCCCATTGGTCAAGAACCAAAATTAAGTAGATTTAAGAAAATTCCAGAATGTTATTTTCACAAAAATGTGAATCCATGGCATTGTGCATTAGCAAACGTAAAATTGTTATATAATTATAGACATTGTTATGAATAAAAACCTTTATTATAAATATGTTTTTTTTACTATTGAATTTTATTTATAGTACAAATATATTTTGAATAATATATATCCTATTGAACATATAAACACTACTAACAATATACTTAATAATACTACACACATATTTGAACTACATTCTTCTATACAAGATTTTCTATACAACTGATTCCATTCCTGTGTCACTATTGAAGTTTTATTGACATAATATAATCTTAACTTATACTGTACAACGGTAGAATCATTTATAATATTATCATCTATTTTGTGGGTAAATAAACCATTATTTATATTCATTCTTTTCCATGTTGAAGGCCAACTATCATTATTTACATTATTAACAGATAGACAAATAAATGCTTCTCGAACATTAGGATCAACTTGTGTGAACAAAGTATTGTTAACGAATGCTGATAGAAATAGAACTCCTACTGGTAGCAGAGCCATTTTCAAAATAAAATATTTTCCCAGGGATCTTATGTTTTATATTCGTCATGAACTAAATTTTTTAGAATGTCAATTACATTATTAACTTGGTCATCATTAGTCTTGGATTTCTCTTCCAAAATACTTATATGTTTGTGTCCCCAAGCTAAAGTTCTAAAAGAATCTGGAATTATATAGCGTTTATCATCTTTTGGAGATAAAGCAACTTTATTTTTTAATTGTGTGAACATTTCATGTAAAATTGAATGAAAAATATTCATTTTTCTAAATTTGATCTCGGAATTTTCAACTACATCTTTATAATCTTGTTTAGTAATGGAATTTTCTATAACATATTTTTTAACTCCCTTTGCCTTTTTTTCAGATTTCTCTTCTAAATTTACACAGTAAGCTTTAGCTCCCGTCCCATAAAAACTTGAAATTGGTTTGCCCGCAAATTCATCTTTCATTCGCCCTAATACTGATTTATTCTTAGTAATATTATGAATATTGTTTTCATTGAAATTAGAAGTGTCAAATTTGTCTAAATTGTCTTGCATATCTTTATAAAAATTTTCAGTCTCTACTTGCAAGATCAAACTATCTGTATCCGTGTATAACAAAATTGCTTCGTCTCCATACATGCTTTTAATATAATCATAATAAAAATCATATAAAACGGTTTTTGATAATTCCAAGACTGTGAAGCCAATATAAACAGGTTTATTGTAAGTCACTTTTACTCTTTCCATTTGTATCGCAACCAAATTTTCATTAAAGACTAATCGATTTTTAAAATTTGGTTTAGCAATCAATGTCTGCGCTCCTTGTTTTTTACCAATATTCTCCCAGTGTGTGATTAATCTAATGTCAACTCGCTTATCAATGTTTTCTAAAGATTTACCATAAATGGCATTATTAAATAATTTATATGTATCCTTTTCCAACTTATTTTTAGATTTGTTCCTCATTTCGGTATTTAAATCGATGTACTGTTTAAGAAATGCAACCTGTTTAAATTTAATAACTCTATGAATTTTAGTTAATTTTAATCCATTTTGAAGCACCTGTTTCAGATTTCGGTAATGAATAACATATGTTTCTTTATGGTTTAAATTACATATTAATTTCTTTTGTTTTGAACCTGGTGCACAAATATTTTCAGCCAAAAAAGGTAATTCGTTGTGCTCTTGATGTAAACCTTGAGGATACTTTAAATCTACTTCCAAAACGAACCCGAATTCAGCATCGTCAGGAAGAGACATCACATCAAGGCCTTCAATTTCTTCATCGTTCAACCAAGAAAAATCACTTACGGGGAGACATTGACTCATACTATGTCCATACAAGTTAGTGGCATCCAAATACATTATAAATGAATTTGGTTTGCTTGGATCATAATTTTCCAAGAATGGATTATTAGCTTCTGCTTTTCGAACGCTGCAATGACAGACACCACCTCTTATATTATTTTTAAAAAAATGTATCATATCTATATCCGTTAATAATTCTAATTTAACATCAGTCATTTTTAACATTGAATCCCAGCTTAAACCTGGTAATGTATAATACTGTGCAGGATCTAGCTTAAAATTATTTAAAGATACATTTCGAAACGCTTCAAAAAAATCTGTTAATATGAGAACATCTGACAATAAATAAATTTTGGTATAATCCATAAGATTTTGACAATTAAATAAATTCCAAATATTAAAAGCTCTATTGTAATCCGATGGACACATAGGTTCATCTTTAAGTTTATCATAAAAATGTTCAATAGCTGGGAGTTCATTTTCATGTAATTTTTCGAAAGAATCAACGTAAGAATAAGGATAAACACCTTTTTTACGAATTTCATTGAACTGGTTAGGATCTTCAAAATATTTTTTTAATCTCAATGCACTGATTTGATTCCAAGCTTTCACCAAGCTTTTCCAAAGAGGAACCAACGAAACGGAATGAATCCAAAAATCTCATTTTTATAAAAATACTTTTTTCGCTATTATCCTTGCCTTTTACTTTGTCAACCAATATGGATTTTGAAAATGAAATATATTTTTCCTTAGTTTGTGCAAGTACATCAATATTATCTTCTTCACAGCACAATTGTTTAACAAATAAATGACTATCATAACCAGTTCAATTATGAAAAAAGATGGGTATAAAATTTGAAATTTGAAAGTTTAAGTTGCAGATACTGTGAGCTGCATTTCGAAATTTACCAGTTAAATGATCATGATCCCTGACTTTTTCATTTTCTTCAATTGTTTTATTACAAACATGACAAATTTTGCTATTTTTATAAGATAGTTCTTCCTCATCTGTTAAAGGAAGCATTTTCACTACAGGTTTAAGATGGTCATTATAAATTCTATGTGCATGACCTTCAATTCGTTTACAAAATTCATCAGCTGCATCCAAACCAAAATAGAAATCTAGTATCGACAAAGAATCATCATATGAGCACTTAATAAAATAGCAAAAATCGTACGGTTCGTGTTTAAATGTATTTAAAGTATAAGAATTCTGTTCGTTTCCCGGTTCTTGATGCTGTAAAGGTTTTAAAAAGCATTCAAAGTCTGCATATATGACAAACGGAACTTTTAGTTGTTTTTGAAAATTTTCAAACTGTAGAATATTTTCTGGTATATTTTGACCGTACTTATTTATTTTAATGTCATTGGTAGGAACTTTTGTAAACAAATGATTACAATCATGTGATTGGTGTAATTTTAATTTTTCCATTGATGTAAAATAAATTAAACATCCATCACAAAAATATTTTTTATGGTCTCTTTTATTAATCTGAGATGACACTAATCTTGACATGTTCTTAATCCAACAATAATGGTTGTTTTCACCTTCACTTATTAACAACAAATTTATGTGTACTGGAAGTTTTTTACTAGTGTAATGAAGAGGACGTACTACTTCATACTTGAATTTACTATCTTCATAAACACTCTCTAAACCATAAACATTTATAGATATTTGATTAAGCGTTTCAAACTTCTGTATATCCTTTAATTTCACAGGAAAATCTATTCCTTCAAAACTTAAATACTCAAAAAAATTAGGGTATGAACTTGTTCTATCAAAATTAATATTAGCAGGAAACAGTGCACTTATCACACTCCATGCAAAACAATATGAATCATTATTTTTGATATTAATAACAGCTTTTTTATTTGAAATTTGTTTTAGTAATGGTATATACGATGAAGCTCTAATTGGATTATACTTGTTTATATTAAGCTCCAAATGTAATATTTTTTCCAATGCCCAACCTGATCCATTTTCCGCAAATATTGACACCTTTTCTTTAATTTCAGACAAAAACTGTTTATAAATATCACTTAAACTTGTTGTCGAAGTTATGACCTTATTTTTTGTGTTAAATGATTTAATTTCGATTCTCTCTTTTGTTTGTAAAATATATTGTCCAAATAGTTCTACATTAATCTTAACACTTCTATGCTTAACTAATTGTTCGGAAAGTAAACTTACAAATTTTTGTTGTACTTCATCAAAAAATTCTTCAATGTCCACATACTTTTTCGATGGCAGCAACATGTAAGACACAATCCTGTTTTTAAAAGCAGAAGTTAAAATTTTCACATCATCGTCACTTTTAAGTGCACTTTTATGTAGGTTTGACCGTAAATGGGCAGAAAGTTTATTTTTCACGTACCAAGTAACACAATCTGTACATCGCGATAAAGTAAGTTTAGGTATTGGAGGTCTGTCTTCTTTAATATCTTCTTTAATATCTTCTATTTTAGCTTTTTTCATGGATACATCACATACCTGGGTATTAGCATTCCTTTTTTCTCGCGAACAAGATGGTCTCATGGCACACGATTCTCTTTTATGTCTATACACGTTCGATTGATGAGTAAAACTCTTGTTGCATTCACTGCACTGATACATCTTGAGAACTGAACAAAAAGTAGAAAAGGTTGATATTTATTCAACAGTCCTTGGGATATTTTAACTGCTCTCACAACACTTTGCACAATACTGTTTTTGCAAACTAAACAATTAATATAAGTCAACCAACCGCTGAGGATATATAGGTAACAAGGAGAAGACACAACTGTACTATATCCAGCTGAAGATGCGACTGCGAACACTTAAGAACGAGAAGCGAAGAGAGAATATAAAGAGAATCCGTCTGGGCGGAGCAGACGCATACCCATGCGCATCTCTATTGCGCAGAAAAATATAAAAAACTTTTTTTGTTTTTTTTTTCCCGTCGGGAGATTTTTTTTTTTTGCGTCTGGGATTTTTTTTTTTTTTTTTTTTTTTTTTCGTCTGGGAGATTTTTTTTTTGTTTTTTTTTTCGTCTGGGAGTTTTTTTTTTTTTTTTGCCTGGGAGATTTTTTTTTTTTTCGTCTGGGAGATTTTTTTTTGTCTGGAAGGCGGGGCTTAAGGGGGACGGGTTCTTGGAGGCGGGGCTGAAGTTTGCGCCGGCCAATCCGGTTCTTGGAGGCGGGGCTTAAGTGGGGAGTGGGGGAGGAGTGGGGGGGTTTGGTGGGGTGAAGAGTGGGGGGATTTGGTGGGGTGAAGAGTGGGGGGATTTGGTGGGGTGAAGAGTGGGGGGATTTGGATTGGGATTTGGATTGATGGACAACCGGCACAAACACTCTACTACTTTTCACACGCGTTATTTATTTGACATTAAAATATACATTAAGCCATATCATTAGCATAGCATTCCTTTTTTCTCGCGAACAAGATGGTCTCATGGCACACGATTCTCTTTTATGTCTATACACGTTCGATTGATGAGTAAAACTCTTGTTGCATTCACTGCACTGATACATCTTGAGAACTGAACAAAAAGTAGAAAAGGTTGATATTTATTCAACAGTTCTTGGGATATTTTAACTGCTCTCACAACACTTTGCACAATACTGTTTTTGCAAACTAAACAATTAATATAAGTCAACTAACCGCTGAGGATATATAGGTAACAAGGAGAAGACACAACTGTACTATATCCAGCTGAAGATGCGACTGCGAACACTTAAGAACGAGAAGCGAAGAGAGAATATAAAGAGAATCCGTCTGGGCGGAGCAGACGCATACCCATGCGCATCTCTATTGCGCAGAAAAATATAAAAAACATTTTTTTTCCCCGTCGGGAGATTTTTTTTTTGCGTCTGGGAGTTTTTTTTTTTTTTTTTCGTCTGGGAGATTTTTTTTTGTTTTTTTTTTGTCTGGGAGTTTTTTTTTTTTTTTTTTTTTTGTCTGGGAGATTTTTTTTTTTTTTCGTCTGGGAGATTTTTTTTTGTCTGGAAGGCGGGGCTTAAGAGGGACGGGTTCTTGGAGGCGGGGCTTAAGTTTGCGCCGGCCAATCCGGTTCTTGGAGGCGGGGCTTAAGTGGGGAGTGGGGGGAGGAGTGGGGGGGGATTTGGTGGGGTGAAGAGTGGGGGGATTTGGTGGGGTGAAGAGTGGGGGGATTTGGTGGGGTGAAGAGTGGGGGGATTTGGATTGGGATTTGGATTGATGGACAACCGGCACAAACACTCTACTACTTTTCACACGCGTTATTTATTTGACATTAAAATATACATTAAGCCATATCCATTTACTTTATTTGCATTAAGCTTTTTAGAATTGAACGGTTTTTAAGGCAGTCGTAGAAAATAATTTCATTCTTGCTTAACAATTCCAACGCGGTTATACAACCACATAAACACAGAACTGTTTTGTTGGTTACATAGCTATTACTTTACGGGTGGGTGAAGCCTTTGCATCAAGAAGCCCACGACTTCCCTAGATCCTTGTTTTTTTTTCACTCCGCAACACGTCAGCTTTCTTTCTCTATGCCAAGCAGCTGCTGATGCGTCTCCTTTCTTTCTTCGCCTAGTAACACATCAACCAATCACAGAAGAAGAAATGCATGTGGAGACCGGCTTTATTTTCCCAGATGATTTTGTTATTTATTATGCCATATTATGCTAGCGGTTGTGTTTTTATTACAGTGCTATTTGTGTATAATTCTTTTTATTAAACGTTAAAATCTATTAAAAATATAAACTATAAATATTGTATTGTGCCAAAGTGCAAAAGTAGGTAGGCAAGTATTCTGTAAACCTCCTTTTTCATGTGCCCAAAAAACCGATGTCGAAGAAAGTACCTACTGCAAAATTATTCAAAAATTTTACATGAAGAGGTATCTGTACAGGTTAGTATCGCTAAATTCAAGTAATCATATGTTGCTGTACATTTATTTTTATAGTATAATAAACAATAAGTGTTTTTAACTAAATTGTAAAGGCAAATCCACCAGCACTAACTTCCAGCCAATTTTCCGATTTTCTTTGCACAAATGCCGTTTTGGTCATTTATAACCAGTCTGTTTAATAAAATAAAAGGTTTTCTATCGACTAAATATTCTAGTCTTTGGGAAAAACTCAAGAAAATGGATTTACACTGAAATTTACATTACACTAGGCATTATAAAACGTTTACGTCATAAAAAAAGTGACGTCACAAACAAAAGAAGTGCGTTTTACGAGATGTTGGATTTTGCAGGAAAATTTGCAAAATAAAACCTTGTTTTTTATTAATAAAACCCAAAATAAATGGAAAACAGCAACTGCCATAAACATTTAATTTATGTAGAGAATACAAAAAAAAATATTTCAGGATTTTTTGGATTACATGCATATTCCCTATTGTGCAAGTATAGCTTGCACTTGACCGAATTTTTCTGATTTTAATTATTAGTGTATTTGTATAAATCGCTACAAATAAAATCTTTAAAATTATTTTTTTCATTTTGCCCCCCCCCCTGAGAAAAAAGTCTGCGGGCGCCCATGAATATCTTATATACAGGGTGGTGCAACCAAGATGGGGTGGACGATTGTGAGTAAACGGTGAGGAATTTCGAAAAACTTTTTTTTGGATATTATCGATAGTCAAACACGCTATGTTTTAAAATTATAGCCATAATACAGGGTGGTCCGAAAAACTCGTGGCGAACCAAACTTGTATTTTTTTAAATGGGACACCCTGTATATAATTGTTCCAATTGATTGCCCTGTTCGTTGCGATCATTTTGATATAGGGTTTATTGGGTCTAAAATTTACAGTAAGGGAATTGGACGCGGTTAAAGTTGAAAAAATGCTTACAGTTCGGCCATTTTAAAAAAAAAAACATTGAAACAGGTATGGAAAAACCAAATATTCTATAAAACGTTACATATCCTTGAATACATTAATCGCTTGCAATTTGTTTAAAATTGTTCACTGTTATACAGGGCGGTCAAGTTTTGCAAATACGCCCTGGACTCATTTTTTTTAAATGGAACACCCTATATATTTTATTTTCATGTTAAAGATAACATTACTAGCTTTCAAAAAACACCATTCATGATGCCTTTCTGACCAACAGTTTTTTAGTAAACTAGCCGTAAAAGCAAAGTTTCTCATTCTAATACGATTATACTGAATTTACGTTGTTTATTATTAAATATCTAATATTAGGTGACCACGACACTATCATAAATGAAACAAAAGATTGACGAACTTGTAAAGCTGCTGCCGCATAATCCATTATTTACAAGTTAAGCGTAGGTGAGGTAAGAAAACTGAGACCCGAAACCTTTACATGTTTATTAGAGATATTTCAAAAAACAGAAAATATTGTTTTTAGGAAATTTAAAGTAATCAATAAGCCAGTTATAAACAAAGATAATCAGTTATCAGTATTATTAATAGTGTAAGAAAATTAATTAAGCAAAACAGAACACCTTTTAAAATTATTTAGTTATGTGTTATGTACCTACTTACTTGTCAACCTAATTTAATATAAACAATTAAAAAAGCTCATAAAAGGTATCCAACTAAGCCACCATTTTGCTGAAGCCAAAGTCTATCCATAAGTGAAAGTTTCACTTTTCCCAAAGTCTGTTCTGAAATGTTGCGAAAACTGTTTCTTATTCTCGCCTTCATATGGTTTGGTTGGAACCTCTTTATAGACTTCTATAGAAAAAATCTAGTGGCGTTAAGTCGGGTGATCTGACTGGCCACTTAACTGGTTCACCTCGCCCAATCCAACGATCTGTCTTCCAATTAGCGACAAAATATCTTACATTCCTATGGTAATGCGGGGGCGCACCATCATGTTGAAACCATAAGGATCCCCTTACCATTAAAGGTAAATCTTCAAGCAATACTGGCAACTCGTTTCTCAAAAAGTTGTTTATAACTGGTTTATTAATTACTTTACATTACCTAAAAACAATACGTTCTGTTTCTTGAAATATCTCTAATAAACATGTAAATAAAGGTTTCGGGTCTCAGTTTTCTTACCTCACCTACGCTTAACTTGTAAATAATGGATTATGCGGCAGTAGCTTTGACAAGTTCGTCAATCTTTTGTTTCATTTATGATAGTGCCATGGCCTCCTAATATTAGATATTTAATAATAAACAACGTCAATTCAGTATAATCGTATTAGAATGAAGAAACCTTGCTTTCACGGCTAGTTTACTAAAAAACTGTTGTTCAGAAAGGCATCATGTATGCTATTTTTTGAAAGCTAGTAATGATATCTTTAACATGAAAATAAAATATATAGGGTGTTCCATTTAAAAAAAATGAATCCAGGGCGTATTTGCAAAACTTGACCGCCCTGTATAACAGTGAATAATTTTAAACAAATTGCAAGCGATTAATGTGTTCAAGGATATGTAATGTTTTATGGAATATTTGGTTTTTCCATACCTGTTTCAAATTTTTATAAAAAATGGCCGAACTGTGAGCATTTTGTCAACTTTAACCACGTCCCATTCCCTTACTATAAATTTTATACCCAATAAACCCTATATCAAAATGATCGTAACGAACAGGAGAATCAATTGGAACAATTATATACAGGGTGTCCCTTTTAAAAAAATACAAGTTTGGTTCGCCACGAGTTCTTCGGACCACCCTGTATTATGGCTATAATTTTAAAACATAGCGTGTTTGGCTATCGATAATATCCAATACATTTTTTTTTCGAAATTCCTCAACGTTTACTCACAATCATCCACCCCATCTTGGTTGCACCACCCTGTAGGTACCATCCTATCTTGAACTTTTTTTAAATATTGACTGTTGGATACTTTGAACTCCTGTAAAATCTAAACGGCTTGACTAGAGCAAAACGGGTTTCATATCCCCATCTTCATTTTTAATACTCTATTTAAGGACGTTAACTACCTACACGTAAACCAAAAAGTGTAATACTTTTAATCAATCTGGTTATTGACGCCATTAGATAAATTATTAAAGCTTTATACACCATTTTGCTCTAAGTCAAACCGTTTAGATTTTACAGGGGTTCAATCTGAAATACGGATTTCATCCAAATTACTAAAGTAATTTTTGAAATAATTTGAAAAAAGTGAAAAGAAATTGTAAAACCAAGCGTTTGCGCATCCATCTTCATATTAACTTTTCGTCTTATTTTTTTACAAGGAATCTCCCTTAAAGCAATATCACATCTTTTTGAAACACCCTGTATGTTTTTCTAGTTTAAATAGTTTTATTTATTTATTTAAAAAAGATACTAAACTGACAAAAAACATTTTTTTTTCTAAGCAAGAAAACCTATTTAATACACGAAAAATGCGGTCTCCAAAAATACCTACTATTTATTTAGGTATATCAAATATTAAATAAACAGATTCTGCAGTTTTCCAAATAAAAAAAATAAGCTGTTTTGTTTTTAATTTGACGCTTTATGCTTTATGTACTGGAAACGAAGCACTTTCCATGAAATATTGTTGTGAACTTTTTTTTGCCTAAAATCAGCACAGAAATCATGCCAGAAATAGCTTGGATTACTTAAGATATCCCGCGTACAAGTTCAAAATGAGTACCTATAACCCATAAAACCAAATAAACCCTCCTAAGATACCTATAAATCCTTAAATTCGTTAATACAAAAAACCATTTCAATAATTTCTACTAGTTTAATGTAATTTTGCAACCAAATAAGATTCGTTATAACCAAATGTCAAAATAATAAATATCGGAATGGGTGTATCTTTAATTGATATTCTCTTCGTACGTATTTGCCTCCTAGCAATGTTGCCAATTTTCCGGAGGTATAATATGCAATTCCTATTTGGAGACCAGATCGTACAGCAGATTGTCCTAGTGTTTATATGTATAAGATCGTAGCGCCACGTGGTGGAATTATGGTGAACTACATTGTGTAACTGTGCGTGTGTACAACGCATATTTATGACCCTACGAACCGTTTGCGACCAATATACATGGGGATGCGCTTTGCCCTCCGATTTTTCATCAAAATGAATATTACATAAAAGATTCTGTCGACTTTAAAAACAAAATAAATAATGCAAGGATACCAAACGACTACATACTAATATCCCTAGATGTCGTATATATATATATATATATATATATATATATATATATATATGGATGGCGTAGTGGGTTAAGGCGCCAGACTTGTAAACGTGAAAAAGATCCTCACCCAACTAGGCGCAAGTTCGATTCCCACTCCAGGCACGGGCTTTTTTCATTAATAAAAAAAGTCCATCAAAAATCCGGGGGGACAGGGTCCGATGGTAAATGGCAAAAGCCAGCGGACGACAACCTTTGCCCCTTACCAACCCGCATTAAGGCAGCGTGGTAAGGTATGCCTTACGACCCTAAGCATGAACAGGAAATCTAGGCCGCGGCCCTCATTCTCCGTAGGCCCAAAGGGCCCCAGGGCGGGTAGTCCCCGGGAATCAGCCAGGCGGGCAGAGGGTGCTAAGAATCTGCGGAGTCTAAATCACTACCCACTCAAAACAACATCGCTATTTATAGCAACTTACAACTGCCGAACACTCTCAAACCAGACCAGAATCTTGGAGCTGGAAAAAGAGGCAGAAAATATTAAGTGGGACATCATAGGCATCAGCGAAGTAAGGCGCAAAGAAGAAGAGCTAATAGAACTTGAATCGGGCAATATCTTCTACTACCGAGGAACACCAACTGGCAAAACAAGCGGCGTCGGATTTCTAATAAATAAAACTTGGAAAGACAGAATAATAGATGTTACAAGTATCTCTGACCGGGTAGCCAGTTTAACCCTACGGCTATCAAAGAGATACACCATACAGATTGTCCAAGCATACGCCCCAACGGCCAGCTACTCAGACGACGTAGTAGAAGAATTCTACACTGAAGTTACTCAAGCACTAAACAGTAACAAAAGCCAATTCAAGTACCTTATAGGCGACTTCAATGCAAAAATAGGAAGACAAAAGGACCAAGAGCAACAAGTAGGAAACTTTGGATTTGGTGAAAGGAACGAACGAGGAGAAAGGCTTGTACAATACGCAAATTATCAGAATATGTCCATAGCAAACACGTTCTTCAAGAAAAACCCAAATAGGAAATGGACATGGCAAGGCCCAAATGGAACTATCAAGAACGAAATAGACTTCATCCTAACCAACAAGATGAACACGATAAAAGATGTCAGCGTCCTCAACAAATTTCGGATAGGTAGCGACCACAGGCTAATCAGAGCAAGAGTTATACTGAACACGAAACTCGAAAGACTGAAACTGGTCAGAAAGCCAATGGCAACAGGAGTAGACACAAATAAACTCGTCGAAAACTCCGAGCAATACCAGGCGCTACTCAACAACAGACTACAAGACCAGGCAGAAAGCACAGAGCTCATGGAAACTATCCTAAGCTGTGCCAAAGAAATAGCTGGTCCAAGAAAACATAATCAGCACAAGAAGCTATCTGATGAAACTAGGACGCTGCTAAGACAACGAAGGGAAATGAAGGCCACAACCAACGTGCAAAGAATAGAATACACTGAGCTGTGTAAGACAATAAGAAAGAAGATTGCAGAAGACATCAAAAATTACAACGAAAAACTAGTAGAAACTGCAATCGAAAACAGAAAAAGCTACAAGACCGCTAAGAAATCCCTCCTCATAGGCAAGAAACAAGTAGTGGCACTAACAAATAACAACGCCAGAGTCACAAATAGAGAAGAGATAATAAACCTAGTAACCAAATTCTATAGTGAACTATACAAGGCCCCGGAGACAATACAGGAACAGGTAACGACACCACGAATAAATGACGACACCCCGGAAGTTCTCGTGGAAGAAGTAGAGAAGGCGCTTAATAGCATGAGAAATGGTAACGCAGCAGGCAATGATGGTGTGATGGTCGAATTAATCAAATACGCAGGTAAACCAACATGGAAAATCCTAGCAAAAATCTACACTAACTGCCTAAGATCAAGACATATACCACAAAGTTGGAATAGTGCCAATATAATTCTAATCCACAAGAAAGGCAGTAAAGAAGACATAAGAAACTATCGACCAATCAGTCTTCTACCAATTATATACAAGGTATTCACAAAGATCATAAATACCAGAATACAGAATACGCTAGATGCTGCACAACCACGGGAACAAGCTGGCTTTAGAAGTGGCTTCAGCACAATCGACCACATACATACATTAAGGGAGGTCATCAGTCGAACAAAAGAATATGAAATACCACTGGCACTAGCCTTCATAGACTTCGAGAAGGCGTTCGACTCGATATATCCCAAGGCTATAATAGAAGCCCTAAGTAGTCAGGGTGTCGACAAACCGTATATAGAAACTCTGGCAAACATATACAAAGAAGCCAAAGCCAGAGTCATGATATACGAAGGATCTCCGGAATTTCCCACAACTAAAGGAGTACGTTAAGGAGACGCAATATCTCCAAAGCTCTTCACGGCAACACTTGAAGAAATCTTCCGTCAGTTGGACTGGGACAACAAAGGTCTATGCATAGACGGAGAACACCTCAACCACCTAAGATTCGCTGATGACATTGTACTAATCGCCAAGAACCCTGATGAACTTCAACAGCAAATTGACGAACTAAATACAGCATGCAATAAAGTAGGTCTGAAGATGAACCTAGCCAAAACAAAGATAATGTACAATGAACTGGTAGACAAACAAGACATACAAGTAAACAACACCACACTGGAAATAGTAGAAGAATACATATACCTGGGTCAACTAATACACATCTCGGGATCTCTACTACCAGAAATCAACAGAAGAATAAAGCTAGCATGGAGAGCATTCGGTAGAAACTCCATCATATTCAAATCTAGAATGCCACTCTACCTAAAGAAGCGAACGTTTGATCAATGTATACTACCAGTCATGACATACGGATGTGAAACCTGGATACTAAAAACAGACATAACAAGAAAACTCCAGGTAGCACAAAGGGCTATGGAACGATGCATGCTAGGAATAACTAGGAGGGACCGCAAGAGAATAGAGTGGAGAAGACAGAAAACCCAGGTAATAGATGTCGTCCACAGAATCAAGTCCCTAAAATGGCAATGGGCAGGATACTTGGCGAGAAGAACTGACAATAGATGGACCACAAGAATTACACAATGGTACCCCAGAGGCGTGAAAAGACCAAGAAGACGCCCAAATTTGAGATGGGACCATGATATAAAGAAATTATCAGGATTAACCTGGGCCCACATAGCCAACAATAGACAACAATGGGCCGAAATGAAAAATCAATATGTAAGGGAGGCTCCACCATAATTGGAAATGGTTGAAACAGCTGAAAATGATGATGATGATATTATATATATATATATATATATATATATATATATATATATATATATATATATATATATATATATATATATATATATATATATATATATATATATATATATATATATATATATATATATAATAAATGTAAATGCGAAGATTTTCAGTGCAACGAAAAGGCCGTGAATGAAAAATAAAAATAATGAGGACTATCTTTGATTCTGGTCTGGGTGACCTCCTGCTATCGATTTCTGGGCCCTTACCCATCAGCGGGCAGGCTTACACCCAGGGTGGCTGAAGAACAGACCACGATTTGACCAGAATCAAAGAGAGTCCTTATATCCAAAATGTTCGGAAAGGATGGGTAACATGTAGTGGCTCGCGCCAACTAGTTCACCCAGTGTTGCTCCAAAAATGTTTGACTGCTAACACAATACTCGAAAGTATGTCGAATGTCGATTTTCTCGACGTCGACGGTACAAATGGACCATTGTACAACAATAGTAGAAAAATGGAAGATTTCTTGGCCTATAGGTAATATAATAAATGTAAATGCGAAGATTTTCTTCTTCGCTAGTGCAACGAAAAGGCCGTGAATGAAAAATAAAAATAATGAGGACTATCTTTGATTCTGGTCTGGGTGACCTCCTGCTATCGATTTCTGGGCCCTTACCCATCAGCGGGCAGGCTTACACCCAGGGTGGCTGAAGAACAGACCACGATTTGACCAGAATCAAAGAGAGTCCTTATATCCAAAATGTTCGGAAAGGATGGGTAAGATGTAGTGGCTCGCGCCAACTAGTTCACCCAGTGTTGCTCCAAAAATGTTTGACTGCTAACACAATACTCGAAAGTATGTCGAATGTCGATTTTCTCGACGTCGACGGTACAAATGCACCATTGAACAACAATAGTAGAAAAATGGAAGATTTCCTGGCCTATAGGTAATATAATAAATGTAAATGCGAAGATTTTCTTCTTCGCTAGTGCAACGAAAAGGCCGTGAATGAAAAATAAAAATAATGAGGACTATCTTTGATTCTGGTCTGGGTGACCTCCTGCTATCGATTTCTGGGCCCTTACCCATCAGCGGGCAGGCTTACACCCAGGGTGGCTGAAGAACAGACCACGATTTGACCAGAATCAAAGAGAGTCCTTATATCCAAAATGTTCGGAAAGGATGGGTAAGATTGGTCAAATCGTGGTCTGTTCTTCAGCCACCCTGGGTGTAAGCCTGCCCGCTGATGGGTAAGGGCCCAGAAATCGATAGCAGGAGGTCACCCAGACCAGAATCAAAGATAGTCCTCATTATTTTTATTTTTCATTCACGGCGTTTTCGTTGCACTAGCGAAGAAGAAAATCTTCGCATTTACATTTATTATATTACCTATAGGCCAAGAAATCTTCCATTTTTCTACTATTGTTGTACAATGGTGCATTTGTACCGTCGACGTCGAGAAAATCGACATTCGACATACTTTCGAGTATTGTGTTAGCAGCCAAACATTTTTGGAGCAACACTGGGTGAACTAGTTGGCGCGAGCCACTACATCTCACCCATCCTTTCCGAACATTTTGGATATAAGGACTCTCTTTGATTCTGGTCAAATCGTGGTCTGTTCTTCAGCCACCCTGGGTGTAAGCCTGCCCGCTGATGGGTAAGGGCCCAGAAATCGATAGCAGGAGGTCACCCAGACCAGAATCAAAGATAGTCCTCATTATTTTTATTTTTCATTCACGGCCTTTTCGTTGCACTAGCGAAGAAGAAAATCTTCGCATTTACATTTATTATATTACCTATAGGCCAAGAAATCTTCCATTTTTCTAATATATATATATATTACCAAGGATGATATTCCTTGGACAACAAGTTGGCGTAGTGTGAGAATAGTATTTTCAATATATATATATATATATATATATATATATATATATATATATATATATATATATATATATATATATATATATATATATATATATATATATATATATATATATATATATATATATATATATATATATATATATATATATATGCAGTGTCACACATAAAGTCCGCATCATATGGTAAATTTTTTTCCTTACAGGTTAAAGGAAATTCAGATTTTACTATTAGTTTTTGCTTTAAAAATGACGCCCAATGACATGCACATGAGCAGTCACGTGAGTTTGTTTAACTGTCAAATTTGACATTTTTTTCAAAAAATGTCCAAAAAGGCGGTTATTTCTTAAAATTTCGAAAAATGTTAAAGGAAAAAGTTGTTTGTTTTTTAATTTTCAACTTTCGAGTACAAATTTCATTTTTTTCCAATTTTTTTTAACCTCGACATTTCTGGGTTTTTTAAATTTTACCAAACCAGTACAAAAATATTCCTTTATACCAAACTTATCTTTTTAATGTATTTTTATCACCAATTGTTGTTCTAAATACTGTTTTTTATTATAAAAATAGGAAACGCCAGCAAAAACTATGTCAAAGTTGATGCAAAGTTGACATAATTTGTACAAATAACTGAACATTTGACTTTATTTCGGTTTTTTACTAAGATGTTAGATGCATAAAACCGAATTAAAAAACAATTCCAACGAAAAATCTTTAATTTACCTTTTACTGCACTTTTTTAAAAATAAAACCTTGTCTTAATAATAACGAATAATTACAACGCAAAAGGAACTAAGAGCAGGCCCAGTCTAACCATTGGACCAATAGAGGCTGCAGCCCTAGGGCGCCGGACGCCCTGCGCCCTAGGGCTGCAGCCCCTATTGGTCCAATGGTTAGAGTGGGCCTGCTCTTAGTTCCTTTTGCGTTGTAATTATTCGTTATTATTAAGACAAGGTTTTATTGTTTAAAAAGTGCAGTAAAAGGTAAATTAAAGATTTTTCGTTGGAATTGTTTTTTAATTCGGTTTTATGCACCTAACATCTTAGTAAAAAACCGAAATAAAGTCAAATGTTCAGTTATTTGTACAAATTATGTCAACTTTGCATCAACTTTGACATAGTTTTTGCTGGCGTTTCCTATTTTTATAATAAAAAACAGTATTTAGAACAACAATGGGTGATAAAAATACATTAAAAAGATAAGTTTGGTGTAAAGGAATATTTTTGTACAGGTTTGGTAAAATTTGAAAAACCCAGAAATGTCGAGTTTAAAAAAAATTGGAAAAAAATGAAATTTGTACTAGAAAGTTGAAAATTAAAAAACAAACAACTTTTTCCTTTAACATTTTTCGAAATTTTAAGTAATAACCGCCTTTTTGGACATTTTTTGAAAAAAATGTCAAATTTGACAGTTAAACAAAGTCACGTGACTGCTCATGTGCATGCCATTGGGCGTCATTTTTAAAGCAAAAACTAATAGTAAAATCAGAATTTCCTTTAACCTGTAAGGAAAAAAATTTCCCATATGATGCGGACTTTATGTGTGACACTGTATATATATATATATATATATATATATATATATATATATATATATATATATATATATATATATATATATGTATATATATATATTATATATACAGGGTGTTCCAGAAAATGTGGGAAATCTCCCGGATATGAAAAAAACACGTGAAAAGAATACTACAAGTTCATATAAACTTTTTTCGTATAGGCCTCCTCTTCGGAGATATGGGCTCCCAAAGAGCTCCAATAAAATCAAGTTTTTTACACATAATTATTGAACCACCAGGTATATTCCATTTTTGTTTTAATATGATGTATACCAGGTTAGACCCTTCAAATTACCATCCAAGAAAGTGTTGTGAAGTACTCACAGCTGCAGGAACGGACTAGCTGTGACACTCATGACCCCATTTTTTTTACGCCCTGTATGATAAGAACTTTGGACGACGTTTTTTACATACCATTGACTAAAAATTAAGTACTCTTCATTCATGTCGTGAATCCTAACCGTTTTCGAAGAAAACCTCATTTTATTTACACTGTTAGTCCCCTAACTTCTGTCGGGTTGAATATGAAAAAGAGGAATTTTTCCCTGTCGCCAACATAGTTTCAATAAAACGTTAAACTTTAACTGCTTAGTTAAAATCTTCGTAAAAGGGTTCAGCATGGGCTCCGTGAAGTCTTATACACTCGCGGGCACGACGAATTGAGGACTGCTGTACCCGCCACAATAACCCAGCATTGTTCCTTATTTGGTCACAATGAAACGTGATTCTCCGTAGAAGTTCCTCCCTACTATCGACCGGAGTAGAATACACCAATGTTTTGAGGTGTCCCCACAGGTAAAAATCCAACGGCGTTAGGTCGGGAGATCGAGGAGGCCAGGCAATAGGTCCTCCCCTACCAATCCAACGGTTTGGATAGACGTTATTCAGGTGCTCCCGCACAGCAACGCTGAAATGAGCTGGTGCTCCATCGTGCATGTAGTACATGTTTCGGCGCATTTCAAGTGGTAAGTGCTCTACTAAATCGTGAAAAGCGTTCTGGAGGAATTCCAAATAAAGTTGTCCATTCAGTCGTACCGGCAATACGAATGGTCCAATTAAATAATTACCAATGATTCCTGCCCAGACATTAATTGATTGGAACTGATGTTGATGATGCGAAACAATAGTTCCATGAGGATTTTCATCAGCCCATACATGTGAGTTGTGTAAATTCATGATACCATTTTTGGTAAACCCTGCCTCGTCCGTGAAGAGAATAGTGCTAATGAAGTTTACATTATTTCGTTGCTGATCCAATAGCCAGTTTGCAAACTGCATTCTACGGGGAAAATCGTCAGGAATCAGTTCATGCACTTTTTGCAAATGATATGGATATAACAGCTGTTCTTGAATAACTTCATGTACTATTGTTCTCGACGTGTTAAACTGAGCTGATAATTTTCGAATGCTCGTTGAAGGAGTGTCATATACAGTATTTAAAATATTTTCCTCTAACTGCGGCGTACGTACTGTTCTTCCCCGACCAGCATCAGTACTTCTTTTCCCGAAATTTCCTAAAATTATGAAGAAATTTAATAATATTACCTTAGTAAATGCAATCGCCTACCATTCTCCCTTAGACGTTGGTCAACTCGTTGAAATGTTTTCTGATCGGGAATAGTACGATTAGGATATCTCTCGTGATATAACCTTCTGGCTTCCAAAGCATTGCAAGATGCAAGACCATACATTAGATGCATATCTGCATACTCAATAAACGTGTATTCCATATTTCGAATTATTTCACAATTAATTTCACCACGAAATCCAAAAATCAGTAATTTAATATCGAAATAAAGAGTCAATGTGTCAGCGATGTGAAAGTTGACAAGTTCTAAAATGCAGGATATGTATTTCTTTCGTACCTAGCAACGTTTGCAACAACAATACTTTGTTTTTGGGGCCGATAAAATAAAACGCACATTTTTTGCGAACCTAGGTCGAACTGCAGTTCACAGAATTAGATGTATCTGTTATAGAAATACGCCAAATACATGATGTAAATAATATGACGTTTTTTCGAAAACGGTTAGGATTAACGACATGAATGAAGAGTACTTAATTTTTAGTCAATAGTTAAAGGTATGTAAAAAACGTCGTCTAAAGTTCTTATCATACAGGGCGTAAAAAACATGGGGTCATGAGTGTCACAGCTAGTCCGTCCCTGCAGCTGTGAGTACTTCACAACACTTTCTTGGATAGTAATTTGAAGGGTCTAACCTGGTATACATCATATTAAAACAAAAATGGAATATACCTGGTCGTTCAATAATTATGTGTAAAAAACTTGATTTCATTGCAGCTTTTTGGGTGCCCATATCTCCGAAGAGGAGGCCTATACGAAAAAAGTTTTATTATTATTATTATTATTATTATTATTAACAAACAATAGAAAGCGGTGAAACCGATGAGTCTATTGTATTGAGTCCACTGAATATAATTGCTAGTCACATGTGCATTTAAATATAAAATTGTTTAAAGCGTTTATTAACTATGTAGTCAGGGTCTTGACTTGCCATGTCTATAGCATATATCTGAACATAGATATGTCACAAATTATCACAGCTGCATAAGTGGTTCAGGTAACAGGTAGCACCAATCGGTCAGAGGGAATAATGCACAAAGGAGTTGTTCCAATCCGCCATATCGCGGTCCAAACTGTTCTTGAACTGGTTGATTGAGTTTGAATTTACTGTCTCATCACTGAGGCGGTTCCAGTTGTAGACAACACGGTTAGCAATGAAGTTCCTGCGCAGCAACTTAGTACATCTCTCCTTTGAAAGCTTTTTGTTGTGTCCCCTAAGATGCTGATTATCATAAAATTGAAACACATCCACGTCACACTTGTAGTATCCACTCGTAATCTTAAACGTCTCGATCAGGTCACCACGCAGCCTTCGCTGGTACAGGGTTGGTAGGTTCAGCAACTGAAGCCTAGTGTCATAGGGTAATTCCCTAAGTTGAGGTGGCAACCTGGTAACTCGCCGTTGAACTCTTTCCAGTGCTTCAATATCTTTGGCATAATATGGGTGCCATATACTCTGGGCATATTCCAGTTTTGGTCTAATATATGTTTTATGCAGCTTGAGGACCATCTCTGAAGTAAGGTTTTTAAAAGCTCTAGAAATTAAATAGACTAGGCTATTTGCCTTCTTAATGATGCTGCTAATATGAGTTTCCCATTTAAAGGTTTCAGTAATGATGATCCCCAGGTCTCTTTGCTCCCGAACATCCAGCACTCTTGTCGAATCTATGAAATATTGATAGCGGGGATTGTTGTACCCCAGGTGGAGGATGGTGCATTTTGCGTCATTTAAGGGCATTTGCCAGGTTAAAGTCCATTTCTTGATGGCTGCGATATCAAACTGGAGATCTGCATGGTGAGTTATAGGATTGCAGTAGCAATTGGTGTCATCAGCAAAAGAAGATGCGCTACATTTTAGGCCTTGTGGTAAGTCGCTGATATATAAAAGGAAAAGCAGTGGACCCAGAACCGAGCCTTGGGGTACCCCACTAAACACTTCACGCGGCCTCGACATAGAAGCACCCACTCTGACACAGAAGTGTCGATCCCGAAGAAAATCACTTACGAGTCTCAACATGTCACCCCTGATACCATAATGATTTAGTTTACTTATGAGTCGTTTAAGAGGCACTTTATCGAAGGTTTTCTCAAAATCGAGATACATAAAACACGTCCACCGGATCACCTCTGTCATCAGCCAGGGACCAATCTTGTATTCTCGTTAAGAGGTTTGTAAAAGTGGATCTCCCAGGCAGAAAACCGTGTTGCGCTGTCGGTATAATGTTGTTGTCAAGGAAGAAGGGTGTCATTTCCGATACTATTATTTTCTCCATGCATTTGCACAAGGTACTAGTTAAGCTTAGTGGTCTGTAGTTCTCTGGAGACTGCTTATTGCCTTTTTTGTATATTGGCACAACAATTGCTGATTTCCATTCTTTAGGCAGTTTACCCTCAGTAAGCACAGTGTTCATTATCAGTGAAAGTGGCCGGGAGAGTGTTGTGGCACACTTTGCCAGGAAGACAGCAGGGATTTCATCCGTACCAGGACTCGAGTCAGTTTTCAGTGACTTGATTGCATATTCTACTTTTTCAGGTGTAAAATTTATTTTTACAAGTGCGTTGGCCGAGAATGATCTGGGGTCCGGTAAGGGCATATTATTAGTATCCTCCTTGGTAAACGTGCTCTGAAATTGTCCCGCAAACGTTTCCGCAATATCTACCTCATTCTTGATGATTGTGTTGGTGTCTTTATCCTTCAAGGCAAAGTGCGTTAGCCTGTAACTTAATGAGCGGCTTATATAAGAATAAAAGTGTTTATCCGATGAATTAAGTAAGTTAAGCTCATATTCCTTTCTCGGGTGATTAATCTGTTGTTTAAGAGCGTTGTTTTGTGCCCTGTAGATTTGATAGCTGGCTTCTGTCTTCTCTGATCTGTACTTATGCCATAATTTCCTCTTTTTCTCTATTTGTCCAAAAATTTCCCTACTTAGCCAAGGTTTGTTTGAATTTACTAACTTTCGTTTTAGACGTATGAACTGATCAATTGCAGAAGCAAGTGTTTCCATTACTAGATCGTAGCTGATTTCATCATTTGTGACACTCTCCTGGTTCTGCAGGTGCTGATTGATTGCTTCGTAGTCAGCAGACCAGAAACATCGTTTGTAGACCTTGTGCGTTGGTTTAGGTGACAGCTGTAATTGTGTTTTAGCTGTAATCACGATGTGATCACTGTGCCCTATAGGTGGGTGTTTTTGGATATCATAAATCAACTTCTTTTCATTGACCAGGAGGAGATCCAATAAGGACACTTCGTTACATCTGATTCTGGTGGGAAAAGATATCAACTGGTAGGCATTCATTTCCCTGTAGCTTGTTAAGAATTCGTTACTACATAGATTGTGGGGGTGTACCGATAGAGTCAGCCAGTCGATCTCAGTGTGGTTGAAGTCTCCAAATATGTAAGTGGGAGTCTTGGTACTGCAAGCTCGTTTCAAGACCTCTATCATATTACGATTGTCCTCAACAGTGGTTGATGCTTTTGGTCTATAGATGCAAGATATAAGTAGTCGTCCGTTCACTGAAAGTTCAATCCATAATGACTCGATGGGATGTGAGGTGGTGAAAACCTGCGAGACAGCAGAGTGAACTAGATGGCCGGAGATTATATTCTGGACAAACACAAATACACCACCACCCTTTTGTCCCATTCTGTCCTTCCGATGTAGAGTATAACCCTGGAGTAGTATTAGGCTATCAGGGATTTGATCATGTAGCCACGTTTCAGTAAGCAGAATAATAGAGGGTTTAGAGATCTGTATACTTGCTTTCCACTCATCGATCTTGGATATTAATGAGTTTAGGTTGCAGTACCAAAAGGAGACTTCAATTAGGGAGGTTTGGCTTAGCAGTTTTTTGGGCGATCCAATCGTAGTTGACTTGATAATTGTTGGTATACTGTTGATGTATTTAATTCGCAGGTTTTCTTCACCACTCTCCTTGCGTTTTTCCAACTCTTCGATGACCCTTCTAAGATAATCCCGTTGGTTTGGGGTTTGGTCGTACTTAATGTATACTCCTGTGTTATTCAATTTGCTCTTTAGACGTACTACTTGGAGAGCCTCCTGTTTGGTTGGGAACGTTAATTTGATGGGCCTTTTTTTGTTCTCTGCGGGGACACCAATTCGAGTGCATTTTAGAGTTTCTATCTGAATATCATTTTTAATTTTGTGGATAATATTTGATGCTTTTTCATGATCTTGTTTCAAAGCTTCTTCTGTATTTGTTAATGGTGACTCGTCCAAGACAAATACTAATATATTTACTGACCTCTTTTCTCTTTCCTGCATTTCAGATATTGTTGGTTCAAAATCTGTTGTATATATATATATATATATATATATATATATATATATATATATATATATATATATATATATATATATATATATATATATATATATACGTGCATGGCTATCTAACTGGGCTCCATATGTTACACAGGCACCCAGGCCTCCACTGTAAAGAATAAAGATTTCCGTGTATATTGCATTCAAATAGCATTAAATAGTAAATGTCTACGTGAGCAACGTGAGAGGGGTAAGAAATAAGCATCCAAAAAAGATACAAATTTTTACCATACTTTTAAATGTAACACGCCTCCATACATTTTACGTCTAGTAAGCCTCCTCTGAATAAATTTTTATGCGCACAGCGAGCGCATACGCCTCCGACAACGTTGCCAAATTTAAGTATCGTCTTCAACAAGGTGGCACGTGGTAAATTCGTTTTTTAAACATACCAGTAAACGGCTTATAATATTATTGTAAAATATAGTGAACAGCAATACAAAATCTCCCATTCCGTCGGTCTCTCTGTCCGTTGGCGCGAAAACTTAAAAACTACTTGACGGAAAACTAAAATATTTTAGAAATATATTAGTCTGAGACCTAGCTTAAAACCCAAAACATTTCCGATTAACTATGTACAGCATGAACACTTTAAAACATTAATTTCTAAAAATAAGATATTAGTGTCCATAATAAATAATGTAGTCAAATAAAAATGTTTGGGGCATAACAAACCAAAAAGACAGTGTGTTCTGCGCTTGCATTAAATTATGTGGCATCCAAAAACTAATGGAAAATCCCGGGCCGGGAGGACAGTAAGCTTTCACCTTGTTGGGGATCATCAGACTGACGTAACCCTCAGGCAGCAGGCATAGTTCTGTTTTAGAAGAAGTGTTGACTATGCAGGATTGCTATTGATGGTCACGTCAGTCTGATGATCCCCAAAATTTTGCGCCACATTCAGAGGGTTGATCTTTTGATTTCTATCGCGAGAGAAAGTATTTTATTGGCGAAAAAAAATCTTTCGAGATTTTTTTCAGATCACGTTTGGGGGTGCCCAGATCAGGGAAAACATGGTTTCCGATTTCCGTCTGTATGCTGGCGCGGAAACTTAAAAACAGCGTGAGCGAGCACATTTTAATAAATAGTATCTATTTTTTGTTTAAAATGATACATTTTACACAAATTATACTTTGTATGTAGCTAAGTCTTTTACCGTTGATATAATAGTATTTTTTATTGTTTCTTTAATTCGAAAATATAAGCATTCTGATGAACCCAAAGCTTTCAGTGACAATTTCGATTTTTCTTACAACAGAATGTGAAAGAGTAGAAAAATGCTTGTTTAGTTTTGTAATAACTCTAAAACATTAGCTTAAAAGAAATAAACACGCAAATGACGATTTTACGTAAAAAAACTTGATAAAATTTTTATACAGGGTGGGAAGTTTAAAAAAATCTTTTCTACGTCTTTTTCCCCGACTGGGATTAAGCGTAAGTTCGTGGCTTTTTCTTTTTTAAAGTGCATTTTACCTTGTATATAGAACAAATAAATATTATCTTTTTCTTCCCTCGCTGGAGGAGTTAATATTTTCTTCGTTTAATAATCGCCTCCCGAAATTTTTTCAGATCGTTATATTTTGGGGTTTCTGATTAACAAAAAATATTTTCTCATTTCCGTCAGTCTGTCGGTGGGCGTGAAAACTTGCTAATTACTCGAACAAAATAAAAAAAAAATTGCATATAAATTAGGCTTTGTCCTGGCTCGAAACCGGCCAATAAAATTTATACAGGTCGGAATCCAACCTCAAAAACTATATTTCTGATTTCGTCGCTGTAACTAAAATACAAAAATTGTGTTTTGTCTATAGCTAAAGATTTTATCGTTGATATAATTTAAGGCACTGTTGATGCCCTAGATATAGGGCGGGCCACTTAAAAAATTTAATTTTGCTGGTTTTTGCTCTAGTTAAGGCACTGTATATTTTCCTACGATAATACTTATAATACTTAGTTACATTTTACATTAGTTAGTTATTATTTATAAACTTGCATGTGCTACAGTTTGAGTTGATATTATAGCTTACTAGTTAATGTAGGTTACGTGCTACTGTTGACAATTAAAGACAAAATAGTTTGCATTTTGAAAGTTTATTATTATTTCACGACAGATAATCCATGCAAAGAATTTTATATATTTTCAGTACTGAACTGATGTACTGAAGTTATAAGAAAGTATATAAACTGAGGACCAAGTTGGAATTTATTCTTACCTTGACAGTAATTCTGAAATATTAAAACTGATTTTTTTTAAATTTCTTGATTATTTTTAAAAATTGCATCGCTGACGCGCCACCCTTAAAAGTTTTAGGAGCCTAAGCCCGAGTTTTCTAGGCTTTTTGGATAATACGCTCCTGTATAGGGCGGACAACTTTAGAAAATTTAACTTAATATTTATAATATATTATTAATGTTTTTCACATATAGCTCTGTCGCTGGCAAAACTATATGCACTTTTTATTTATTGTTTCATCAGAGTATTTATCCATTTTAACATATTAAATCTTATTTATTCCTATCTAATTATCCTTTTTTAGTGTTCCTTGAAATGGAATCACTTCCATTTCAAGGAACACTAAAAACGTCCGTCTGTCAGAGGGGATTTTCTCTGAAACTGTTCAACGTAATCATTTGAAATTTAGCACAGAGATAGAGTGTGGTGGACCAATTATAGACGTGAAGTATAGGAAGTTAAATTTCGATTCTGGGGGTTAATTTAGGGTGGCAAATTGGGAAATGGAAATTTTTTTCAAGGGCATTGTGTGGGGAGCCTAATGAAAGCTTATTGAAGAACGAATTAAACAATATTTATAATATATTTTCTATGCATTTTTGAAATATTTTTCGGAAAAAACGTGTAAAAATTGTTGTCCCCCACCACCCTTATCACTTATCACCAGAAGGAGCGTTTAGAAAAATCTGACAAAAAATCATGAACATTGAGAATTAGCTGTACCTAGATTAAACCAAAATTATCAGGATTGAACAATTCTACGCGATCAATTGTCATAAATAATTTAATTGTTTATTTCCTTATAACTGCTGAATTATTGGTTTTAGAAAAAAAGATTTTCGACAAAAAATATTTCTCACCATGTAAAGAACAACTTTTGTGCTTACACGATTCTCAAAATTTGCAATTTGGACTATTCAGCTCCGCGCACACACGATGTGATACGGCGTTGGTGCTGTCGGCGGCGGGTAGCGCGGCAGATGGGCGGAGGTCGGGCGGCCGAGGTTTGCTCAGGTCAAGTAGGGAGCACGGAACACTAATTGTGCAAGTATAGCTTGCACTGGACCGATTTTTTATATTTTTATTTCTGTTCCGTGAAAGGCAGATTTTTTGTATCCTTTATAAGTTACGCAGTGTGAAAATAATAATATATATAAAACAAATTTAAGCTCTATTATTTTCCTCTTTGCCTATAATTTCTTACACCTGTCTCACCTGTAATTTTTTTCTAAATAACTTTTAAAATGTAGCAAACCCATTTTGATGTAGATTACATTATTTAGCTGTAAATCGGTAAAAGCTAAAGTTGATATATAATATATAATCTACTTAGAATTTTGTTAGCTTAAAAATCCACCATTACCAGGTGTAAAGGGTAGAATTAAATTTTGATATTCATGTAATTTTTTAAGCAATGATTTATTTCATTACTATTATTTTTGTCGACTTTAAAACAATTTTTTAAGTATAAAAAATGAAAATAAATATAATATTTAAAAAGAACCAAATCTATTTGGGTGTCTTTATTAATTTTAATATTTTGAATGGATATTTTCTCGAGAGTCTATTTTAATATTTTTTATTAGCTAGTATGCCATGGAAAATATAAGGTTCTAAAATAAATTTGACCAATGCGTACCAGTCTCTTACTTAAGGTGGACACAAGCTAATAACTCGGTTAATTATGGAATTTCATTTTTGGCGTGTTGGTGCAGTCACAACGCACATTTCCACTGTTTTAAAATTTTTTCTACCTCATAGACGTACGTTTTCATAGTGGTTAAAAGAAAATTATTTGATGTGCTTTGGGACCCTTTTAATTAAAAAAAAATTAGATATGAATTTGCTACCTCCTGAAACCCGAATACGACGCTTGACAGAGTTGCGTCAACATGGGCTTTAAGCTTTTTGTTTAACGCTATATTTTAACGTTGAAAGTTGTGTATTTTTCCATTTTTATCTAACATAAGAAGTTTTTTATATCTTTTTGTTTTTTATTGCCTTAAGTCTTTAACAACCCTAAGCAACACATTGACTTTAAGAGAATTTATAAGTAAGTAATAAAAAAGTATAAAAATTGGTAATAGATTTAAATATTAAAAATAAATAAATACGTTTTAGCATTTTAATAAAATCCTTCATTAAATGGGTGAAAATATAGTAGACTATTTAACCAGGCGATTCCAAACGTTTCGAGTAGTCAGTACACGTTGGTACTGACGACCGACGTTGGTACACGTTTCTAAAAAACATATTGTTGAAAATCAGCGACCAACATTTAATGCTAGTCGCCAAGAAATGAGCCGCTGAAATTTAACCATAGCGTTTTTAAAAACGTGTGCAAATGGATTCGCCAGCGACTCAAAAACTAACCATTTGCAGGCCCTTGTTTCAATAAAATTGATGCCACACAGAAAAAATTACGCAAAATCTCATTTAAAGTGTGGATGTTACAGATAATTATTATAATGTGTCGATTATACTACGCCGTTAAATATTACGATAAAAAGTTTCTCTCGCATTTTTTCAGTGTCAGGTAAATTTAAACAAAAATAACATGGTTATTTTGATAACTAGAACAGAAGGGTTTTGATAGGAATGTTTGATTGAAAAACTTTCATTCGAACACTTTTCAGACATTCCTTTAAGGTCCAAGAACTAGTTCTAGTTTTAGTGAAATTTTAACGAGATAAATTGTTTTAGGAGCAGAAAAAGTTACACCTTCGTGTCTGTAAGTTTAGCTCAGAAACAAACGAAAACATGCTCTTTAAATAGAAATCCAAGAATATCAAAAACTCCTAATATTATACTAAATTAAAGAAAAACACTTTAATATTTGTAGAATGAGAATTTAGAGTTCTCTAAACCACCTGAAGATGCCTTATATAATAAGGACTAAACAAATGATGGTAAAACAAGCTATTCTCCGGACTATATGTCCCTCCGAGTGCTGGATTACATACCAAAATTTGCCGTATTTTCTTCTAACAGAGTTAGATTGTAAAATACGTTTTCAGAATGCAAGAAACTACCAGGAAGAAGGAAACTTTTTCTTTAGTTAGGATGTCGTCACCTGCAGACCAGTTTCGAACTCTTTAGTTCTCATCAGTACAAGATAGACATAGGCGCTGCCTATGTCTTACTGCTTATACAGTTCGACATCACAGCTTCAAAAGGATTTACTTTTTCCGAAGGAAGGTATGTTCGTCTATCTTGTACTGATGAGAACTAAAAGTTTCCTTCTTCCTGGTAGTTTCTTGCATGTTAGAAGAAAATACGGCAAATTTTGATATGTAATCCAGCGCTCGTAGAGATATATAGTCCGGAGAATAGCTTGTTTTACCATCATTTGTTTAGTCCTTATTATATAAGGCATCTTCAGGTGGTTTAGAGAACTCTAAATTGTCATTCTACATATTTACATGTACACCTGACAAGTGACAAGTAGACTTCATTCAACTTTAATATTTGTTATATTACTCTTGCGCTTAATTTTTGACCACGCCTCTGTACAATATACGAACTTAAGCATAATCTCGACACCATTAGTGGACATCCCTCTAAATGTGGGCAATATCTCTTTTGTTTAGACTTGGTAATGTTTCGTGTTAGAGCGTGACAACAATTTAGCAAAAATAAATTTTAGAAAAGTTCTACTACTGTAACATTCATTAGTAATAAGAGTATCTATTATCTATTTTTATCGTTTTCTTATCATATAAAAAACTGTACAAATAAAGTTACAGACCCCTATATCAAAGCGTTCACCGATCTTATACACATATGTACATTTTCGGAGCCCCAATCGTAATTTCAGCAACTACTTTAAAACATAAAATAATCATAAAAGTAAATTATTTACACACGCGTAAATCTTCCGTATTATTGGCCTCCTTACCTTGTTGCCATATTTCAGAGGCATAATAGTACGGAGAGCATGTGGAGGCGTGTTCTATGAAAGCATATATATTTTGGAGGCGTATAAGACATTTTGCATATATATATATATATATATATATATATATATATATATATATATATATATATATATATATATATATATATATATATATATATATATATATATATATATATAAATGTAAATGCAAAGATTTACTTCTTCGCTAGTGCAGCAAGAAGGCCGTAAATGAAAAATAAAAATAATGAGGACTATTTTTGATTCTGGTCTGGGTGACCTCCTGCTATCGATTTCTGGGCCCTTACCCATCAGCGGGCAGGCTTACACCCAGGGTGGCTGAATAACAGACCACGTTTTGACCAGAATCAAAGATAGTCCTTATATCCAAAATGTTCGGAAAGGATGGGTAAGATGTAGTGGCTCGCGCCAACTAGTTCACCCAGTGTTGCTCCAAACATTTTTCATTTACGACCTTCTTGCTGCACTAGCGAAGAAGTAAATCTTTGCATTTAGGTACATTTAATATATATATATATATATATATATATATATATATATATATATATATATATATATATATATATATATATATACAGGGTGATCCATTAAGGGTGGCGAGCGGCTGTATATCCAAAACCATACATGCTACAACTTTAGGGTAAAAAATTTATTAAGAAACATGACCAAAAAAATTCACTGGAAAATATTTTTAAGTTCCTAATTCTACCGCTTGGGGGCGTAGTCGCTATGCTATGATACAAAATCCTCACTTTCTGCTGATATCTTCGATGCAAAGTAGGTCACAAATTAACTTTTTATAATATCTGTACTATCCTCTATAAATTTTGTAATAACAATTTTTTCGTAGTTACCATGGTAACGGTGTGGGGGAGGGTAACAACTAAAAATACTTAAAGGGCTGTAACTTAGGTTTGCGTTAACCAAATGTAACAAACTATGGCTTGTTTTAAAGAACTTTTTATCCTAATTAAATGTTTTTATAAATAATTTTAAAATTAGTTTGTGCGGTTGATATGAGAGGGCGCTTTTAAAAAAATATATTTCTAGCTTCGATTTCTTAAAAATTTAAATGCAACCATTCATCCATTTTTAATATTTTTTATAGTTTATTAGTTACTGAAGATAACTGCAAAAACCGGAGGTCGTTTTCTCTTGTCTTTTAAAAGTTATCGCAAAAATAGCGGAAGAGTGTAATTCCATTTTGGCTTTTGGCTTTTATATGTATGTATATATATATATATATATATATATATATATATATATATATATATGTACATATATATCACCCTATCATTTTTGCTTCCGAAAGGGGTCTAATCCCTATTATTTCTGCTACCGCTGCAAACTTGCTGCCGTATATCGGACGCAAGATTAACCATTCATCCATTTTTAATATTTTTTATAGTTTATTAGTTACTAAAGATAACTGCAAAAACCGGAGGTCGTTTTCTCTTGTCTTTTAAAAGTTATCGCAAAAATAGCGGAAGAGTGTAATTCCATTTTGGCTTTTGGCTTTTATATGTATGTATATATATATATATATATATATATATATATATATATATATATATATATATATATATATATATATATATATATATATATATATATATATATGTACATATATATCACCCTATCATTTTTGCTTCCGAAAGGGGTCTAATCCCTATTATTTCTGCTACCGCTGCAAACTTGCTGCCGTATATCGGACGCAAGATTAACTTGGGCGTTTTTTCCGAACATGGCTATAAATTTTAAGTCCCACATTGTCGCAATGGCTGCTCCACAGCACCATACTTTACGTTAAGAAATAGTTCTTTGATAGTTTAAAGCATAAACTATTGGCGGGGAATAATAGCGGGACGAAATGGAAGTAAAAATGATCGAGAAATAAATGAAGACGTATAAATTTTAGTTGTAAAAATTTCCGATAGAGGCGCAAAATTATACATGCGTATATTAAAAGTTTTACTGGTCGGTGGATTTTGCTACCCGAAACTTGGCAACGCTAAAGTATGGTAAAATTGTATTTAAATATTAGTTCTATAATTATTATGAAGTGTGCGTGACGCAGTGAACAGCATTTTCGCTAAGTGGTGTGCTTTTTAACCGTCTTCTCAAGAGGAGGTTATCAATTATTCGGCCCGCATGTGAGATTTTTTATATGTTCACGCATAATTCTCCGTTTTAAGTTTTTTTTGCTGAAGTTAGAGGAAACCTAAAAAATTATGATAAATAAAAAAAAACTCGAGAAGATCGACAAACTTTGTGTGTATAGTTCGGAATGGGGGCACTGATTTCAATATTTTTTTCTCCGTTGTGTTTACGTCCGGTGGTTTTGTTGTAACATTGTAATGGAATCTCACAACTCACTTTTCACCCACTTCTAATTGTCGTACCGATTTGAAACTTTGCAAACTAACGCAATTTCGATAACAATACAATAACATGTTTTTGCTCATTAAAAGCAAAATATACAGCATGTCTTTGAAATGAAAAATTTTTTATTATTAATTTTACGAAAAAAAGTTCTCTTTGTAAAAAGTTCTGCATCGTAAAAAAATAGCACTGCCATTCAAGCATTTGATCTAGTACGTACAGGGTGGCTCAAAAATGAAAAAGTCACAATCCACGTGAAGCTAAAAAGACAAAATCGTTATTTAAAGGTACACTGCCACTGCAAATGTACAATTCAATAAAATGTTTTTTTTTTCATTAAAAAAATATACAGCATGTCTTCGAAATGGAAAAAAAAATTATTATTGATTTTACGAAAAAGTGTCTGTTTATAAAAAGTTCTGCATCGTGAGAAAATAGCATTGCTATTCAAAAATTTGATCTAGTACATACAGGGTGGCTCAAAAATAAAAAAGTCCTGATCCACGTGAAGCTAAGGAGACAAAATCGTTATTTAAAGGTAAACTGCCACTGCAAATGTACAATTCAATAATATTTTTTTTTCATTAAAAAAATATACAGTATGTCTTCGAAATAGAAAAGAATTTATTATTGATTTTACGAAAAAAGTGTCTGATTATAAAAAGTTCTGCATCGTAGCAAAATAGCATTGCCATTCAAAAATTTGATCTAGTACGTATAGGGTGGCTCAAAAATGAAATAGTCATAATCCACGTGAAGCTAAAAAGACAAAATCTATATTTAAAGGAAAACTGCCACTGCATATGTACAATTCAAGAATATTTTTTTTCTCATTAAAAAAATATACAGCATGTCTTCGAAATGGAAAAAAATGTATTATTGATTTTACGAAAAACTGTCTCTTTATAAAAAGTTCTGCATCGCGAGAAAATAGCATTGCTATTCAAAAATTTGATCTTGTATAAACAGGGTGGCTCAAAAATAAAAAGTTCTAATCCATGTGAAGCTAAGAAGACAAAATCGTTATTTAAAGGTAAACTGCCACCGCAAAAGTACAATTCAATAATATGTTTTTCGTTAAAAAATATACAGCATGTCTTCGAAATGGAAAAATTTGTATTATTGATTTTACGAAAAACGTGTCTGATTATAAAAAGTTCTGCATCGTAGCAAAATAGCATTGCCATTCAAAAATTTGATCTAGTACGTACAGGGTGGCTCAAAAATGAAATAGTCATAATCCAAGTAAAGCTAAAAAGACAAAGTCGTTATTTAAAGGAAAACTGCCACTGCAAATGTACAATTCAATAATATGTTTTTTTTTATTAAAAAAATATACAGCATGTCTTCTGCATCGTGAGAAAATATCATTGCTATTCAAAAATTTGATCTTGTACATACAGAGTGGCTCAAAAATAAAAAAGTCCTAATCCATGTGAAGCTAAGAAGACAAAATCGTTATTTAAAGGTAAACTGCCGCTGCAAATGTACAATTCAATAATATGTTCATTAAAAAATATTCAACATGTCGTCGAAATGGAAAAATTGTTATTATTGATTTTACGAAAAAAGTGTCTCTTTATAAAAAGTTCTGCATCGTGAGAAAATAGCATTGCTATTCAAAAATTTGGTATTGTACATACAGGGTGGCTCAAAAATGAAAAAGTCATAATCCACGTCAAACTATTTAGCTTTAAAAATAATAAAGGGGACGAGATGAGAGGGGATAAAACCGGAGCGACTGAGAATTTTTTGAAAATGTTGACTAATATGTCATTTTCGGGGTAATTGAGGTCAGAAAATATTTTTTTTCTATCAGATGTTAAAAAAGTATCGTAGGGAGGGGGGCGAATAAAAAGGGGCGGCTGGGAATTTGTCCGAAAATATTAACTAATGGGCCATTTTCGGGATTACTGAGGTCAGAAAATCTGATTTTGTGTAACAGATGCTAAAAATAAATTACGGAGAAGGGAGGAGAGAGGGGATAAAACGGCGGCTGAGAATTTGTCCAAAAATGTAAGCTTATCCTTTTTAGAGTTATTGAGGTCACAAAATCTAATTTTGTTGGAACCGATTTTTAAAAAATTACCGGGAGGGGGGAGATATAAAAGAGCGACTGGGAATTTACCTAAAAATATTAAGTATTCTGTAAGGCTGCCCACTTGAATGCCACACCAGTGGCGACCTTGGAAAAATATGCGTCCGGTGAGCGGGCGTCCTTAAAAAAAATACGCGCCTAGGGAGCGGAAGACCTTAGGAAAAACACGCGTCGGGGGAGCGAACGACCTTGAGGGAAATAAGTTTTTTAAAACGGACGACCTTAGAAAAATGCGCGTCTGGGGAGCGGACGATCTTGAGAAAAATAAGCACCTGGGAAGTGGACGACCTTGAGGAAAAGTCGCGTCTGCGGAACGGAAGACCCTGGGGAATAGCGGACGACCTTGGGAAACGCGTCTGGAGAGCGGGTGCCCTTAAGGAAAATACTCATCTAGGGAGCGGACGACCATGGAAAGAATTACGCGTTTGGGAACCGGAGGACCCTAGAGAAATGCGCGCCTGGGAAACTGACGACCTCGGGAAAATACTCACCTGGGAGGCGGATGCCCTTTAAGAAAATACGCATCTAGGTTCCGGAGGACCTTGGAAAAAGTACGCGTCTAGGGAACGGACGACTTTGGGGAAAAGGAGCAGGTGGGAATTCCTTCAAAAATGTTAACTATTATGTTATTTTCGAGGTTATTGAGGTCAGCAAATCTAATTTTGTGTAATGGATGTTAAGAATATCGTCGGGGGTGGGGTGATATTAGAGCGCAACTGGGAACTTCTCCAAAAATGTTAACTAATCTGTCACTTACGGGGATATTTAGGTCAGAAACCGAATTTTGTTGAAACCTATATTTAAAAATTAACGGCGTTGGGGGGAGGGGGTAAAAAGGAGCGACTGGAAAAAATGTTAACTAACTTGTCATTTTCGTGGTTATTAAGGTCAAAAAATGTACTTTGGTCTGACATATTTAAAAATATATAACGAGGGAGAATAAAAACAGGCGACTGATCATTTTTCAAAAAAAGTTATCTGATATATCATTTTCAAGGATATTGAGGTCAACAAATCTAATCCAAACGAATGTAAACAAAATTAACAGTGGGGCAGAGGGAATAAAAAGGCGCGGGGTTTGGAATTTCTCCAAAAATGTTAACTAATTTTGGGGGTTACTGAGAACAGAAAATCTAATTTTGTTGAAACTTATTTTTAAAAAATTAACGGCGGTGGCGGGGGGGCATAAAAAGGAGCAACTGGGAAATTATCTAAAAATGTTAATGTTGTTTTCGGGGTATTGGGGTCAAAATATTTAATTTTGTCTAATATTTAAAAAAACCAACCGGGGGGGGGGGGGGGACGAGCAAATGGCAATTTCCCCAAAAATGTTAACTAATAGGTATGTCAATTGAAGTCAGAAAATCTAATTTTGTCTACCGAATGTGAAGAAAATGAATGGCACGGGACGGAATATTTCATAAGTTTTTAACGACGACTTATTAACAATAAATTAAACAGTAAAATTTTTATACCGTGGAAGAAGTTGCGGGCGAAAGCTAGTTATTAAATCCCCTTCCAGCAAAACAACTCAAAATAAACTTAAATCGTGGAATGAGGTAAGGAGAATCCATGGCTAAAAACTCCTTTATATAGTGATCTCATATGTAAACAATGCGGAGAACTCTTGGTAAAAAAAGCGCCATTCTATGATAGCAATGTGTACATGTCAGTGCCATGTCAGTAAATTAAAATAAAAATTGTCAGCCTTGATCTGCAACCTTATATTATCACTGTTACCAAAAGGAGCGTAAATGTCTGACACCGTTACTGTTATGAATAATTGAAATTGGTCGACGGCTAAGCATTCCTAATTTCACATAAAAATAAATTAAAAATAATATTATATTATATAAGCATGGAAAAATACTTACAATATTGTGATTCATATTACTATTGTTATCAATCTTTTTATTCTTCAATAAATTTTACAAATTAAGAAATAAGCAGTAAAAATGTTTATAATATTAATATTATTTTAACTTATATTTTCAACTTGCATTTTAGGTTAAAAAAATAAATTATAATTTAAAAAACTAAAAAACCCGCATTTATGAGTAGCGCACTAAAAAGTTCAAAATAATTATTTTCCTTTTATAGTTACCTAACAGTAAACCGGGGTGTGTAGTGAGACTTCGTGAGAAAAGTAAAGCAACTTACTCAATGCGCCTTCCTTTACTCCGCACACATGTATATCCCGGTTTTCTGTTAACTTGTAGAGCTATAAAACATTTGGTCTTAAAATAGGTAATTAAATTTTAAAGCGTGGGGCGCACTTACATATATAGCGGTAGCTAATCATAAAAGCGTGTTTTTAGTTTTTTAAACTATAATTTATTTTTAACTTTTTAGTGCGCTACTCATAAAAACGTGTTTTTAGTTTTTTAAACTATAATTTATTTTTAACTTTTTAGTGCGCTACTCATAAAAGCGTGTTTTTTTTAGTTTTTTAGTGAATTAGTTTTGGAACATACACGAGTTCTCAAAAATAAAATTAATTTTTTTTACCGATTTTACAAAAAAAAATACCTATATCTTTATAAAAAGTTCTACATTGTAAAAGAAGCATGGTTATTCAAAAACTTGATGAAGGACAATACAGGGTGGCTCATAAAGCTGAAAGTCCCAATTTTAATTAAAATTTTTAGCCACCCTCTATGCCCTATAAAAAATATTTAAACCATGCTCTTTTTTCACAATGTAGAATTTTTTGATTTTGTCTTCTTAGCTTCACGTGGATTAAGACTTTTTTATTTTTGGGCCACCCAGCATACATATACAAGATCAAATTTTTGAATATCAATGCTATTTTCTCACGATGCATAACTTTTTACAAACAGACACTTTTTTCCTAAAATCAATAATAAAAATTTTTCCATTTCGAAGACATGCTGTATATTTTTTTAATGAAGAAAACATATTATTGAATTGTACATTTGCAGTGGCAGTTTACCTTTAAACAACGATTTTGTCTTCTTAGCTTCATGTGGATTAGGACTTTTTGATTTTTGAGCCACCCTGTATGTACAAGATCAAATTTTTGAATAGCAGTGCAATTTTCTCACGATGCAGAACTTTTTATAAAGAGACACTTTTTTCGTAAAATCAATAATAATTTTTTTTTTCATTTCGAAGACATGCTATATATGTTATTTTTTTAATGAAAAAATCATATTATTAAATTGTACATTTGCAGTGGCAGTGTACCTTTAAATAAATATTTTGTCTTTTTAGCTTCACGTGGATTATGACTTTTTCATTTTTGAGCCACCCTGTACCTACTAGATCAAATTTTTGAATGGCAGTGCTATTTTTTTACGATGCAGAACTTTCTATAAAGAGACACTGTTTTCGTAAAATCAATAATAAAAAGGTTTTCATTTCAAAGACATGCTGTATATTTTTTTTAATGAAAAAAACACGTTATGTACGACAATTAGAAGTGGGTGAAAATTGAGTTGTAAGGTCCCATTACAATGTTACAAGTCAAGCTAATAAAAGCATGTTAATAAAAGATCGATGGTTTTGTAATAGACTCATAGCACCTTGGTTATCTCATCCTGCTCTTGGCGTAAGGATTTACATGTCATCATCATATTATGAGGAAACAATTAATTATACCTTTAAGTTATAAACAGAACAGATATTCTACTAATAAACAGTTGTAGCAGAATGTCGTATTGAGGTATGTTGCGCCTGGAAGCTGATAGAATTTTAATTCAAACGGCACTGTGATCTATAAGCATGTATAAAACTAGTCCCTCAAGCCGTTTCTGGTGACAGATTAGTCATACCTATCATTGGTTCAAAAGCGCTGTGTAATCTTTCCCACCTTTCGGACTTTTCAAAATTCTGGCAACACGGCAGTAGTAAAAATGATAGAGAAGTGTCCAAATATTATACAGCTCGGAAGCAAAATGCGTCGACAAATGTACAAAATTATACGCCGGACGCAAATTTGATTTTAATATGAAAGGAGTTGAAAATGCTGCATAATAAAAGAAAAGGTATATTTTAGTTTTAAGAGATATTTAAAAGAAAAATTAGGAGCAACACAAAAAAAGGAAAAAAATCGATATACTCTTGAAGTGCAAAGCCTAAAGCCTCTATTTCTAGGGGACGCAAAAATGATGGATTATGAAAGGACGCAGATTTGATGAAAGATGTATATATATATATATATATATATATATATATATATATATATATATATATATATATATATATATATATATATATATATATATATATATATATATATATATATATATATCTGACGGCCAAAATGGCATCCGCCCAAAAATAGCACAAGTTAGCGTCCACCCTATATACACGAATATACGCCCTGTATATTAGGGTTTCGTGCAAAGGTCTGGTTGGCCTCCGTACAACAGACGGTAAGGTTGGCATCCATCCGTATACTCTACATAATTATTCATAATTTGGCATACTTTGGCTTCTGTATATACCGTTTTTTGGTAAAGTGGGATCCGTACAGTGTTCTCAGACTGTAAAAAGCAAAGCACAGCATTTATTTTAGATTAATGTTACTTTGTTATATCTGAAGACCGACAGAACTGGTTATTATTAATGAAATTTGGTATACAGGTACGAGTAATATAGAAGATCAAAAAATAAAGGACATAGATTTTTTAACTACTAATATTTGTTATTCAAGAAGTAGAAATTGCCCTTGAAATTTCGCAATAAATGACATTTCTAGTTATATTTCACAAACAAGAGTTGTAAATATAGGTGAGTCCAGGGGCCATGGGCGCCCGCAGAGGAAGGCCAGGGGGACCGTGACAGCCCCTGAGATTGTCGGATTGTCATACAACTTCGTACTTTTTGTTGGACGAATTGCCAGATATCTATTATTTTTATAATAAATATCTCTTTTTATGATAAATGTTGTCTAATTTTCTAATGATTGAACACCTTTATAATGCCACATACAAAAAAATTCAATTAGAATTAGGAATATTATTTAAACCCAGTCTTAACCATAGACAAAATATATTTAGACCATCACAACGTATTCGCGACACCAGCTGAATCCGTCCAATGTATGGGCGAAAAAGTGCGTTTGTACGCATATGGCGCCAGTCAGGTTTTTAAACGACGGTTCTCTCGAGGCATGCGCACTCGGGACGTCTCGCAAAAGTGGTTGTTGAACTCGATGACGCAACTCGGCGATCAGAACCGGGCCGAAAAAATCTCAGTCATTTTTATGTTATGGTATTTTTGGTTGGGGTGGCGCATATAGCGAACCTCTGAAGCTAGTTATTTCGATACAAAAATACTCTTTACAAAGTGTTAAAGACATTTCGTATGTTGCGCCAATTATGTATCCAACTTTTAAATATAAGAAATTATTTTGTAGTCTATTTCTTACAATTAGTGCATAAATACAAATAGTTTGATTCCAAATTTAAATTATATCAATATGTGAAAGAATAGTAGGTAAAAATATAATTTATCTTAAAGGCACTCCGGTGTTGAAGTGAATACACACACGGAGAAGTAGAAATATTTGTCAGTGACGTATATTGAGTGTGGTCAAGGTGTCAGAAAGGCACTGATGGGGTGTGTGTGTATTAGGGGCATTGTATAAGGGGTAAGATGGTGTAAGAAGGTCATATATAGTGTCAATGCCTCCTTCCCCTATATTGCATAAGGGTGGGTGAGTGTCCAAAAGGCATATTTGCGCTTTCGCCAAAGGGGCACTAAAAATACTAGTGGATTAGTGTAGAGGGGAGTATTTTAAAAGGGATGGCGAAAGAAAAAAGCGCTTTCGCCAAAGGATTGCTAAGATATCAGTGGATTAGAAGGGTGTGTGTCCAAAAGGCATATTTGCGCTTTCGCCAAAGGGGCACTAAAAATACTAGTGGATTGGGGTAGAGGGGAGTATTTTAAAAGGGATGGCGAAAGAAAAAAGCGCTTTCGCCAAAGGATCGCTAAGATATCAGTGGATTAGTTTGACATGGGGCCGTAAGTAAGTAGCGCTTTCACCAAAGTATCAAGTGCACACACTGTAAATAGGTGTAAAAATATTTACATCTTACCATAGAACTTGGTTTGTTCAATAATTATACAGGATGGGATGCCAATCCAATAAAATATACACATAGTTTTGGTAATTTTTTTATTTACTATTTTACTTCTTAAAACAGTTGCATATTTTATTTCTATTGTTTAGAATACTATGTTTATATTTTATATCAACTTTCAATTTTGTAAATGTAACGTTTAAAAAATTAAGAGGGGGGACATTAAAGAGACGCACTGTATATATGTATAACCTGAGCTATTTTCGAGGAATTATCGACAGTTTTGTATAGCAAGAAAACTCAGATTTAAGCCAACAAACTATACAATTTTTGTTAAAATCTCACTAATGGTTACATTTTTATCATTAATAGAAAGAATAACTACAAGTACTTAATATATTTAGCATTTATTACTCGATAGATTCACGTCATGTGAAATAAATTTTGAAGTACGGTCCTGTCTATCACAAGGCAAACGTTCGACAAGGCGCAAGCCCGCAGACGACCGTCTTTGTTTACGGATTCAGCTTGGTAAATTCGCCACATTCGCAAATGACATTATTTCTCTATTATATATTTTCTCTATGGTCTTAACTCAATGCAGCTGGCAGCCAAATTACTATGCATTTTCTGCAGGCGGCATGTTTATTTTATGAAGAAGTTTTTAACATGTTTTTTTAGTGTTCCGTGCTAAAATTAGCAAAATGGAATCACTTCGGTGTCCGTCTGTCACAGGCGATTTTCTCTGAAACCATTCGCCGTAAAAATTTGAAATTTAGCACAGACATAGAGTGTGGTGGCCCAATCATAGATGTGAAGTATAAAAAGTTGAATTTTGATTCTAGGGGAGATTGGGATATGAAAAAAAGGGCATCGTGTGGAGTGTCAAATGAAAGCTTATTGAAGCACGAATTCAACGATATATATGATGTCTTTTTTATGCATTTTTTTTAACAATTTTCAGGAGAAACGCATAAAAATTGCTGTCCCCCACCCTCATGACCAAAAGAATCGCTCAGAAAAATCTGAAAAAAATCATGAACATTAAGAATCAGGTGTAGATTAAGCTAAAATTATCAGGTTTGAGCGAACAATTGTTATAAACAATTAAATTGTTTATTTTCTTATAACAGCTGAACCATTGGTTCTAGAGAAAAAGTTTTTCGACAAAAAATATTTCTCACGATGTAAGGAACAAATTTTTTTGTTACACGTTGTTTAAAATTTTTAATTTGGCTCACTCGACACGCTCCCCCACTTAGCTCCGTGCATACGCGATGTGATACGGCGTTTGCTCAAGTTAAGTGGGGGGCTGATGGCACGGAATACTAATTGTGCAAGTATAGCTTGCACTTGACCGAATTTTGTCTGTTTGTTATTATTAGTGTATTTGTATAAATCACTACAAATAAAATTGTTACCATATTCGTTGTCATTTGAATTGTTTTTATATTCAGGCCTAGATTATATGACAACAAGCCATCGACTAGCTCAATATTGCGTGGCAATTTATTTAAGGGGGGGTTTTAATAATTAAAGCTCATTAACGCCATCTGCTACTGATCAAAATCAAGGTACTTACCTAAAATAAATGTACACCCCTTGACATTATTGGTGTGTGTCAACAAACAGGTCTAATTTTGGCGCCACTTGCAGTAATTTAAAGTCAAACAGCACACTACCAATAATAAAAGATCCTGCAAGCAAACTTAAAAGGTGTACAAAATAAAACGATGGTTAAAAAATAAATTGCATGTTTAATTTAAAGAATGTACGTGAAATACTGTTGAAATTTAATTAGTGTTTAAGTTAAAAAAAGGAAAGAGATAAAAAGGCATTGCAAAAGTGTCAGTTGATTATATGAAAAAGGGAAATGATCTTAACTAGCCCTAGGTAGTTGCAACTCCTTCACACGCTAAAACTTGTCGTTAAATGATATAGTTCTAAATATAAAAAATACTACTTGTTAACACTTGGCTTTTCATCGCACTTAAAAAACTATTGTACTTAGCTTGCTGTTTAAAACTCCGAACCTGGAACTTCACGAGTCCTTTATCTCACAAACCTTGGCAGGAACACATTCCCCAAAACTGTTCTTCTAATTAACCAAAAATATATGTCTTCACCCTCGAAGATGAGTAGTAGATGAGTCAAATCTCGCAGAATGTTGACTTCAATGAGGTAATTCAGAACATGGACTAGTCCATCAAATTGGGCCTTATAATTAGGTCACTAAACCATTAGGTAGGTGAAATAATCAATAGTCATATGGACTTCAGTAAATACGATCAGTATCAATAACACTAATAACACTAACAGTATGAGTATGAGTATCACTAACAGCTGGGTATTCCCTAAAAGAACCACAAGGGCTAATTTAAATATGTGGATTTTAAAGGTCGGAATTCACTTCCATTTAAAATATACAAAAATAACTTGAAAAATCATTATAACTTACCCTTTCCGAGTTCCCGACAGATGAATTTCTATGAAATTTAAAGGGATGAACCTGGATTTTAAATTCCTCTACAAGGGACGTTTGTCGCCCAGCCTTGTCAAAGTTAAAATGCCATCAGTAAATGACGGTAGACAAATGACAAGTCAAAAAGACACCAACGGCCAGTTAAAACGGTGTACCTGACACTTCTACCCGGAGTACATGCTCTCGGAAACCCATGTGACCGATCCGGACAGCTCGAGAAAATCATTGCAGCAGATTAAACTAGGAAACATTAAGTTGAGTACATAGTCTCGCGAATCCGCTTGATTTCGCAGTAACGCACGTTACAAAATCTTTGAAAATATATAGGTATTATAATTTTTTTTATTTTGCCCTCCCCCCCATGAGAAAAAAGTCTGCCTCTACACTATTTGTAAATAAAATTTGGATCCGATTTGAAACTAAAATACAAATATTTATTTACCTAAGTACATTGTGTAATTTGAAAATGCGAAAGACGAAAAGCCTTCGGTTAAAGTAATATAATATACAGGGTGTCTAAGAAGTCTTAGAATGGACAAATATCTTTTCTATTAGTAAATATAGAGGTATCAAATTTTAGGTGTATCTTACTGGTTAATAAATCTACTTTTTAGTGTTTCGTGAAACGGAACACTTATGGAATCACTTCGGTGTCCGTCCGTCTGTCACAGGCGATTTTCTCTGAAACTAATCAACGTCAAAAATTTTAAATGCAACCCTATGCTGTGTGGTACCTCATTTTAAAGGTCCTCAAAAAAGAAACATTTTACCGCGAACCCGAGGTCTGTATCTTAATTTGTTCTTAAATGGCAAACCTTTACAAATTAAAATCGTGAAAAAAATTTAAAATTTAAATACCTTTATAACTATTGTTCAAAATGACCACCATAAACTTCTTGGCAGTAAAGAAGTCGATTTTGGAACTCATTTTTGAGAATGGCAGGTGTTATTTCTTGGCAGAGTTCCAAAATCGACTTTATTACTGCCAAGAAGTTCATGGTGGTCATTTTGAAGAACTTTTCAATTTTTAATCTTTTTTTCACGATTTTTAATTTCTATAGGCTTGCCATTTAAAAAAATTAAGATACGGACCTAGGGTTTGCGCCGCGGTAAAATATTTCTTTTTTGAAGGCCTTTAAAATGAGGTACCGCATGACATAAGATTGCATTTGAAATTTTAGTTTTCTTTGCTGTATAATACAGAGGGGGAATTTAAAAAAAAAATCTCTTGCTGGTCAGTCTCGCGGTCTAAATAAAAAACCGTTAATTTATGATTATAGGATAAATTTAATTGTTAGTCATTGTCAAGATAATGACAACAACCATTGTTATCGGCTATCTTTAATTTTATAATCATGTTAGAAAAGTTAAACATATTTAGTCAGTTGCACAGACAATAATTTCTCCAGACCAACGTCGAAATCGTGTCATCATTGATGATTGTCCGCTTTCTTCACGTGACAAAATGTCACAATAAATGCCAAATAAACATATTAGTGTCTGTGTAGTGTTTTGATATATCAAACTGTGACGTGTCGAGTACTTGCAAACGTACGATTTTTGATCCTCGGAGGCAATGTGCCAAAAATAAGAAATAGAAAATCTTAATAATCGACATTTTGGAAACATAGAAATTGAATCGTATAGAACTGAAAGTCAATAAATCTTAGAAGTTCTTGTTCTAGGAGATACAGCATTTAAATAAACTTAATTATTATTAATTAATTTTTGTTTTACTAACTTTACTTTCAGCGAAAAGTTTTTTTTTTCAAAAATTCACTTTGTAATAACATTATCGTATTTTTTTGGTTCACCGTATATATTTCAGTTTAGTTATAATAAGTATAGTCAAATCTCCCTTAAGAGTTATCATCTCTACTTTTTTGTTTTTCTATTTACATTGCTGCTGCTTAGTTATTTGCTATCAAAAACCAATGACTTTCGCCCATAAACACACAAAAGAGGCAAAATTCATCAAAAGAAATTAAAGTTTTGTTTTGTACTTTCCCTTTTTGTACCGTGTCCCGCAAAAATTCTATAAGTAAGTAAGTAATGGAAAATTACCAAATAAAACTTTAATTAATTATGTTAGGTTAGGTTATCTTTTGAATGTTTATGCTGAAATTTTTTTTTTCAGGACAGCAAGGCTAAAAGAAACAAAATAATAGGAATGGAAACTCTTAGGCCGGCCGCACATCAAAGAAACTTGAAACGCGAAACAGGAAACATGAAACTCTCCTGTTTTCATGTGTGGCCGGCGCCGGCCTAAAGGTCACTAGAAATTAAAAAATGTTTGCGAAGAAAAATAACGATTTTAAAGCATTTTGTTTAGCAAAGAATTTAGTGTTTGAAAATATGTTAAAAAATAAAGTTAATCGAATGCATCAGACATAATTATTATTATTTTTTTAATTTTAATAAATTAAATATTTAATAATTTTTTCTGGTCTTGTGGTTAATATAAGTATGTAGGTTTCTAGATAACAGAAAATTCATTATGTAGGCTGCCAAATAAATCTCTAGTAACGGATAAATTCTCCTGGTCAGGATATTATGTTATGCGGGAGGGGATATTTTAGTGTACAAGGTGATATTAAATATGTAGAGAATATTTCAGAATGTGATTCCTAGGCTGATTGTAAGTTAAAGAAGTCCATATGTATGTCCTAAAATGCTTCGTTTTCGGAATACAGGCTGATCAAGACCCTTTGACTAACCAAAACTATTTTTTTGGAACAGACCTCAATTACCTTGATACTCGGCTATATTCTGCGCTTTATTTAAAAACAATTTTTCTTGATTTTTGTTTAATAGGACATCGACTTTCATATATAAGTATTTAGCCAAATATCCGTTGGTATTTGCCGTTTTAAAACTTTTTAGAAAGGGTAAACGAATGACTAATTTATTACATAATTTCAAAACGATGCAAGATATGGAATTTACAGAACAATAAATTTAAGAACTAAATAGGCGTCCTAATTTGTTAATTAAAAGTAGTTAGTGGTACAGTAAAAAAAGCTTGGCATAACTAGCTTTCTCCCGCGACTTCGTCCGCGTGGTATAGGTGATAATAGTGTAGTTTTGATGTCATGATTATGAATATATGAAACATGAGTCAGGTTAGGTTACGTTAGGTTAGTTATACTCGTATCTAGAGGAATTTCAATATAACATGACGCAAAATCGGGGTCGAACACAGGGAACTGATAGAAAAGGTAGGTAAATGTAGTGGCGGCACCTGAAATTTTAGATGTGTCGTATCTCAGTTCCTACGCATGGGACTTACACTAAATTATATTGGGTACCCTATAAACATTTTCGTAAAAAATATTTAGATTTAAAATTTGTGAAAAAAGTTAATTTTTTGGGCCGCTTCACCTGAGATGTGACAAAGTTCTGAAGAAAACTTTACTTACCATATTTTTTCATAAAGTATGTCAAATTTTATCGACAAATTCCAAATTTGGTGAAAATATTCTAATTTTCCTTAAAGAAATGATATTTTAAGTTATTTCTTAGACAAAATATTTTAGGGTCAAAATTTTAAAACCTAATTAATCAGGATATTAGAGGTAATTCAATGAAATTTGACTTCTACCGATAAAATCTGATTAAAGTTATAAAAAAAACATGAGAGTAAAATTTTCTTCAGAACTTTCTCAGATCTCAGGTGAAGCGGCCAAAAAGCTAACTTTTTTTCGCAAATTTTAAAATTAAATATTTGTTTCACGAAAATGATTGTAGAGTACCTAGCAGTAACATCTTATAATTTGGTGTGGGTCCCATGCGTAGGAACTGAGATAAGACAATCTGAAATTCCAGGAGCCGCCACTGGACCGTAAATGAAAAGAAATTAATATTAGATTTTGCCACGTTGAATTTATGAATTATTGCTCCTAAAAATATTTCTATTTTTTCACAAAATGAACCAACTTCACCAAAGGAAAAGCACTGAAAAGTATGAAATAAATTATATTCGTCAACTTAATTTTGTTCATTTTTATAAAATATTTATTTTTTCTTTTTAGTGCACCCATTCTTCCCCTCTCCCTTCATCTTATCTCCCTCTCTTTGAATTTGTAACAGTCATAGTCAATAACCCCAAAAATGACATATCAGTTAAAATTTTAGACGAAATTCCCCCGCAGTTAATTTTTATAACATCTGTTACACAAAATTAGCTTTTCTGATCTAATAACCCCGAAAATGTTACACTGGTTAACATTGTTGGACAAATTGCCAATCGCCCCCCCCCCCCCCCATTAATTTTTCTTAACATTTTTCTTAACACATAATTATATTTTCTGACCTTAATCTCCCCAAAAATTACAACATTTTTGGAAAAAATGTTAATCGCTACCCTCCCCGTTAATTTGTTAAATAAAATTAGATTTTATGACCCCAATAGTCCAAAAAATGACACGTTTAACAGTTTTGAAAAAATTTCTAGCTGCTCCATTTTATCCCCCCCCCCCCGTTAATTTTTTTAACATACGCTAAGCAAAATTACATTTTATGACCTCAATAATCAAAAAATTGATATTTATCACTTTTGGAGAAATTTTCAGTCGTTCCCTTTTATCCCCCCTTCCCGATAACTGTTTTAACATCTGTTAGACAAAATTGGATTTTTGACATCTATAGCACCGAAAATTACACATAAGTTAACGTTTTTGATAAAATTGCCAGTCGCTTCTTATTCCCCCCCCCCCCCCCCCCCACGCCCCATTCCCCCACCTTAACTTTCTTAACATCTATTACACAAAATGAGATTTTCTGACCTTAATAACGCCGAAAATGGCATATTTTTGGAATAAATTGTCAAACGCTCTCTTTTTATCCGCCGCTTTCCGTAATTTTTTTTACCATCTGTTAGACAGAATTAGATTTTCGGACCTTAATAACCCCAAAAATGATACATCTAACATTTTTGGCGAAATTCCCAGCAGCCCCTTTTTATCACCCCCCCCCCCCCTCCGGTTATATTTTTTAACAACCGTTAGACAAGCTCAATAACTCCGAAAATCACATTATCTTGGAAAAATTTCCAGCCGCTTCTTTTTATTTATACCCTCCCCCCCACGTTAATTTTCTTAACATTTATTACACAAAATTAGATTTTCTAAAATTTCATAAAAGATGTGTTTATTTTTCAGCGTATTTTACGTAGTTTTAAGGTAATAGAACCGTATAACAATTTTACTCCCTTACAAAACTTTGAATCCCCATTTTACTCCCCTAGGGGTTGATTGATTAAAAACTGTTAAACACGTGTTTAAACATTTATTTTTTAGAGTACTTCTATAAAGTTTCAAATTAATAGGACCATATAATATTTTTTTCCATACAAAGTTTGAACCCCTATTTCACGCCCTTAGGAGTTGAATTTGGAAAAACCCTTCCTAAGTGCACGCCTACATTATAAGAAACCTCTGTGCAAAATTTCAAGTTTCTACACGCAGCGGTGTGGGCTGTGAGTTGATATGTCATTCAGTCCGCCAGTCAATCAGTCAGTCAGTCAGGTTCTTGTTTTATATATAGAGTTTAGGTTTATTTGCATCGGGGACAGGCAAAATATTAAAATTCAAGTTTACAAAAAAATACAATAATTTTCATTAATATACTATTTAAAGTGTAAATTAAACAAAAAAACTATTCTTAAAAACAGATCTTATTCCTTGCAAAAAATATTTGACAAATTATAGGAACAAACAAAATTTTTATTTATAACATGTTTTTCGGCAGACTCTGTGTATAATATGCCTCCAAATAACAATTATTAACTTAATTAAGCATAGTTTTATTTCATAAAATTATCCTTTGCATTTTATTTTCACGTAAATAAATAGAAAGCAATTGTTAGAAAATTTACCAATCTCTATTTTAAATGAATTTATCCCTTTATTTACATGATTATTTTAAATCATATAGATACTTTAAAATTTGTATTATAAGTAGAAGGCAAAGTATAGTGCCGAATAAAATTTATATATCCTATAACTAACGTAACTCTAATTAGTCAAAGCACCATCATCTTTATAAGATCTCCCGAACGTGGAAATAACAAGAATAGCACATTTGTCTTCAATTTATCGGAAATGTTGCCACGATTCTTGGAGGCCAGGTTAGCCGCTATCTAGATTGCTCATGTATATTGGTGACCGACGACAGAGCCACCAGACGGTAGACACACCGGACTACGATGTATAGTTTTATACAGATTTGGCCTAAATTGGGCTCCGGCCAATTCCACCATTTTCTTGTTACTTGTAATATTTTATAGGCAATTATGAGTTTTCAGGTCAATGTCAACTTGGCCTCCGTCTACCGGAGGCCAATGTGCCGCGGAGGCCAGTCTTACCGCGATTTTTACATGGAAAGCGTCACCTTGCTCGCTAGATATATATATATATATATATATATATATATATATATATATATATATATATATATATATATATATATATATATATACAGGGTGGCCCATTAGTGCGAGGAAGTCCAATACCACAGTTGTCAATAGAAATATGAAAAAAATATTACTTGTAAAAGTTATAAGATCCGTAAAGGTGCATATTTTAAAATATTTTCCAGTATACGGGGTGTCCCAAAAAAGCAGAGCAGCAAAAAGTTACTTTTTTTTAAATGGCAACCCTCATTTTTTTATACGGAATTGAATTCAGCATGAAATTTACCATATACTTCAGTATTTTAATTTGGTGTCCGTTGCGATGTTGCCACGCTATTTATAATTTACAAGAAAATCCAAGAAAAACAACCTATTTAAAATGCTTTTAAAATATTAACTGATTTAAATTTAATAATACTGGTTTACGGTTTTCGTAACCCAAGGGATCCCAGAATATTCTTATTAGAGAAAAGTGGTCATAACTTATACAGAGTGTTTCTTACGAAGGTGCCAATATTGCTATTTTTGAAGTAACAAATCTTAATTTTTTTAAATCGGACACTCTATATATTAATGCGCCATGTTGTTAAGTGTTTTTATGCTCCATAATTTCGCAACTATGACTCATGTCCTAAAATCGGCCGTTTTGCCAAAATTTTCGATTTTAGTGGAAGATGCTAAAATATCGCTATTTTCCATTTACTTCTTTCTTGGTAGGCCATGGCCTAAACAAAAGCGATTATTATGTGACGTAAATATTTTTTTAATCCCTTTTTAAGGCTCCCTTATTGTAAAGTTTCATATAGTTTTTAGTTTCAATATTAAGAAAAAACAATTTTATAATAATTTTTATAGTTTATTAAAATTTTGATTTCATTTGGTAGGTACCTATTTAAATAGTTTATTCCAATAATGAAATAAATTTTTAAAATCCGAAACAAAGATTGGAGAACATAGAAATAAATAAAATAACTGTAAAAACAAACTATAAATGTTCGAAATGGCCGCCATTGTGATTTAAACATGCCTCTATACGTTCTTCAAAAGATCGACTGACTTCATTCAGCATATTGTTATTGATGTTTATAAAAATTTCTCTTATTCATTGTTTCATATCTTCCTTAGTTGTCCGTGGGATTCTGTAGACTTGTTCTTTAACGTAACCCCATAAGAAGAAGTCCATTTTTGTCATATCGGGCGATCGAGGGGGCCACTGAAATGGACCACCTCTTCCTATCCATCTGTTGGGAAAAGCGTTGCTTAAATGCTCATGAATTACTGCAGTATGATGGACTGGAGCTCCATCGTGCACATACCACATTCTCTCCTTAATAAAGTGTGGTACAACATTGGTAAGATGGGGCAACTCGTTTTGAAGGAGTTGTAAATACACTTGACCAGTTACTCTCTCCTCAAAAAAGTAGGGCCCAATAACATAAGTTCCAACTATGCCACCCCACACATTTAATGACCATCTTGTTTGACTATGAACTCTTATAAAATGTGGATTTGTTGTTGAATAGTAATGGAAATTGTGACGATTCACATTACCATTTTTGTGAAAAGTGGATTCATCAGCAAACAACACATAATTAAAAAACAATCTTTCTTCTTGCATTTTTTGTTGAGCCCACTCGCAAAAAGCTACTCTGGCACCATAATCTTGGTCATTTAACTCCTGCATAAGCTGAATGTGGTACGGATGCATTTTTTGATCATTTAAAACTCTGAATTGTTATATTGGTTTCATTGGCAATTGTTCGGTGTGAAATATGCGGATTTTCTGTAACTTTAAGCAAAATGGTCAACTGATTTTCTTCTGTGCTGGCGGTTTTGCTTCTCTCAGTCTTTTCGTAATCTACTTTTCCGGTTCGAACAAAACGATCCAATAATTTTTCAAACGCTTCTTTTCTTAGCTGTCTTCTTTCAGGAAAAGCTTCACAATAAAGCCTAGTGGCCACTAAACAATTCTTGTCGCTGGCGCCTAATATAAAAACCATATCAACAAGTTCTTCTTTCGAAAAATTCATTATAATTTCTTAATACTGCGTTAAAATTACAAATTCAAAACTGAAAGTTTCACAAAGTAATTAACAAAAATATTCTGACGTCTGACAATGGCCGCCTTTGTTTAAGTCATGGCCACCGTTGTTTCTGTTCGGTGTCATGGCCTACCAAGAAAAAACTAAATGGAAAACAACGATATTCTTGCATTTTCCATAAAAATCCAAAATTTTCGCAAAACGGCCGATTTTAGGCGATGAGTTGTAATTGCGAATTCATGGAGAATAAAACACTTAACAAAATGGCACAATAATATACAGAGTGTCCCATTTAAAAATATGAAGATTTATTACTTCAAAAGTAGCAATATTGTCACCTTCGTAAGAAACACTCTGTATAAGTTATGGCCAATTTCTCTAATAAGAATATTCTGGAATCCCTTGGGTTACGAAAACCGTAAACCAGTATTATTAAATTTAAATCAGTTACTTTTTAAAAGCATTTTAAATAGGTTGTTTTTCTTGGATTTTCTTGTAAATTATAAATAGCGTGGCAACATCGCAACGAACACCAAATCAAAATACTGAAGAATGTGGTAAATTTCATGCTGAATTCAATTCCGTATAAAAAAATGAGGGTTACCATTTAAAAAAAAGGTACTTTTTGCTGCTCTACTTTTTTGGGACACCCCGTATACTGGAAAATATTTTTAAAATATGCACCTTTATGTATCTTATAACTTTTATACGTAATATTTTTTCGTATTTCTGTTGACAACTGAGATATTGGACTTCCTCGCACTAATGGGCCACCCTGTATATATATATATATATATATATATATATATATAACAATATATATATATATATATATATATATATATATATATATATATATATATATATATATATATATATATATATTATATATATATATATATATATATATATATATATATATATATATATATATATATATATATATATATATATATATATATATATATATATGTATATACAGGGTGGCCCATTAGTGCGAGGAAGTCCAATATCTCAGTTGTCAACAGAAATACGAAAAAATATTACGTATAAAAGTTATAAGATACATAAAGGTGCATATTTTAAAAATATTTTCCAGTATACGGGGTGTCCCAAAAAAGTAGAGCAGCAAAAAGTACCTTTTTTTTAAATGGCAACCCTCATTTTTTTATACGGAATTGAATTCAGCATGAAATTTACCATATTCTTCAGTATTTTGATTTGGTGTTCGTTGCGATGTTGCCACGCTATTTATAATTTACAAGAAAATCCAAGAAAAACAACCTATTTAAAATGCTTTTAAAAAGTAACTGATTTAAATTTAATAATACTAGTTTACGGTTTTCGTAACCCAAGGGATTCCAGAATATTCTTATTAGAGAAAATTGGCCATAACTTATACAGAGTGTTTCTTACGAAGGTGCCAATATTGCTACTTTTGAAGTAATAAATCTTCATATTTTTAAATGGGACACTCTGTATATTATTGTGCCATTTTGTTAAGTGTTTTATGCTCCATGAATTCGCAATTATAACTCATCGCCTAAAATCGGCCGTTTTGCGAAAATTTTGGATTTTAATGGAAAATGCAAGAATATCGTTGTTTTCCATTTAGTTTTTTCTTGGTAGGCCATGACACCGAACAGAAACAACGGTGGCCATGACTTAAACAAAGGCGGCCATTGTCAGACGTCAGAATATTCTTGTTAATTACTTTGTGAAACTTTCAGTTTTGAATTTGTAATTTTAACGCAGTATTAAGAAATTATAATGAATTTTTCGAAAGAAGAACTTGTTGATATGGTTTTTATATTAGGCGCCAGCGACAAGAATTGTTTAGTGGCCACTAGGCTTTATTGTGAAGCTTTTCCTGTTGACAACTGAGATATTGGACTTCCTCGCACTAATGGGCCACCCTGTAT